>JZKD02S1425865.1:0-11110 GCA_000966675.3 Picea glauca | reverse complement strand
ACGTTCCTGTCATATTGCCATGGTCTGCCTAGAAATAAATGACATACATCCATAGGAATAACATCACAGAGTATTTTATCATTATATCCTCCTATCTTGATGTCAACTAAGCACTTTTTGGTGACACTTACCTGATGTCCCTTCTGTAGCCACGAGACTTTATATGGACTCGGGTGATCATTTGTCTCCAGCTCTAGTTTCTCCACCATCTTGGTTGAAACGAGATTGTTGGTGCTTCCACTGTCCACAATAACCTTGCATTTCCTATGTTTGGTCTTGCATGTGGTTCTGAAAAGTTGGTTCCTCTGAGTTGTGTCCTCCACCTCCTTCTCGGGTGTTAAGAGAACTTTACGCATCATCAGCGACCTTCTGTCTTCTGCATCTTCTGCCTCAGCATCTCGCCTCTGTGCCTCAGTGATGTGAGATTCTCCTCCATCCTTCTTCCTATCTGGATAGTCAACTACTTTGTGTCCATTCTTTCCACATGTGAAGCATGTGATGACTCCACCTATGCCTCTTCCTCTACCTCTGGTACGAGGAAATG
This sequence comes from Picea glauca, assembly GCA_000966675.3. Taxonomy (NCBI): domain Eukaryota; kingdom Viridiplantae; phylum Streptophyta; class Pinopsida; order Pinales; family Pinaceae; genus Picea; species Picea glauca. Next base: position 10,566 of record JZKD02S1425865.1, on the reverse strand, counting down.
TGTTATTATCAGCGTATCCTCCGCTCTGTTCTATCTGCTGCCTTCGTTGTTTAGCGTGCTGGCCTCGCTGCGAACTTCCACCTCTTTTTGTTCTAGTCTGAGGATTTTTCCAGTCGTCCTTGGATTTCTGGAACCTATCTTGGGAAATTGATTTACCTTTTGGTTGGCTCCTACCTCGGCCTCGCTGTGTTGGCTTACGGCTTAGCTTTTCTTCATCTTTCAATGCCATTTGATATGCATCCTCCACCGTTATGATGGTTGTCATACTCATCTCGTCCTAGATATCGTATCTCAAGCCATTCATATACCTAGCAACTTTTTCATCATCGCTCTCCCGATGACCTGCTCTGATATTTAGCTTGTAAAATTCCTCAGTATACTCTTTTACTATCATCAACTTCTGTCTCAGGTTCTGCATTCTCCTGAACAGTGTGATTTGATAATCCCTTGGGATGAACTTTGCCTTCATCTTCGCAATCATTCGATCCCAGCTTTTAATATTTTGCTTGCCTTTGGAACATCTGTCCGCTTGAAGCTTGTCCCACCATAATGCTGCGTGTCCCTTCAATTTTGTGACAGCATGTCTAACCTTCTTATCCTCTTCGATATCCTCATAATCGAAGTAGGTATCAAGAGCTCTAATCCAATCCAGAAGCTCTTCTGCATGCAGACTCCCTTCATAAGTTGGAATGTCCATATTTATTTTCGAACTCATCCGGGCGATAGCTTTAATTAATCGCTCATTGGCTGCATCTTCGGCTGCAACTTCTCCTTGTTGTTCAGCTTCAACTTCGCCTTCGGAGTCACTCAGATCTCCAACACTGGCTGTGCGTCTCTGCGCTGCTTCCATATCTTCTAATATCGCTCGGAGATCACGTATCTACCTCTCCATTTCTGTATTATGTTCTTGTCTTGCTCTTCCTCTCTGGTTCCCCCTATCCTCTGGATCGGGTGATTGTCTTTCTCTTCTTGGCGGCATGGTGAAATTTCCTTTTCTTCCCTACTATAGAAAACAAAGAGATTTTTCTCGTCTCTAATACCACTCTACGTGTATCAGAGTCTCCTTTTCTTCTTCTGTCCTCTTGCCTGAAATATACAGACAAGAAATCTGCTCTGATACCACTCTGACGCAAACACGCCACCCAAGGAATGCCCACTCCCTCAAAACCTTCTCTTCCTTCGGCCCGAAGAGCTGAAATGCTCTTCAAATCCCTTATCGGGACTTTCCTACACCCACAAAATGCTCCTTATGATTCCCCGTTGTCCTATCGGGAAATCGGGTCTCGCGTGATCACGAGTCCTGCACTCACAAGGTCGGGTCTTACAAATCCCCTAACCCCGACGTGTTTCAATGATAATGCTCCCCCGCTCTTATCGCGACTTTCTGCTATCGGGAAATCGGCACCTACGGTGTTGCGAGAACCTGCCTCCTCGAATTCCCGATTCCCTACCTGTAACCCGAATTTGCCACCTGTCCTATGCTCTGGCGCCTATGGCCCACACTTCAGTGGTGATCGGGAAATTGTGTATCGGGATATCGTGATTCCCCTTGTCGTGTGCACGAGACTTTCAAATACTCGAACTCTGATATGTTGACACCTGTTCTCCACTCAAACACTGTGGCCGCGTGGTTGTTGCGATTCGGAGTTTTGCGACTCCTCCTGCAGCGATTCTCACGACACTAGGAATCCCGATATGCCGACCCCCGATGCACGTCCGAACTCTCTCCTCCACGTCACCGCTTCCTCGTCGCTCTATCGGATATCGTGAAATCGCGACTTCTAATGCAACAGTTCCATTGTATGCGGAAACCTCGAAAATGCCGAACCCCAACTCTTCAGGATCTCCTGCCATGTGTCCTTTTTGAGATCAATGGCTCTGATCCTATCGGGAAATCACAGATCGCGATTCCAAAATGCAAGTGTTCTATGTCTCCGGGAACTTCGATTCTCTGATGAGATGAACCCCGATGACTTCTCCTCTATTAGCTAGGGCTTAAACCCGACGCAACTTTCTGAGATCTAACGGCTGATGGGATTTCGCGACCTTCCTCTTCGAATCCTGACCGTCGATTTCTCCTTCTTGAAGATTTTCTTGAGAATGGCTAAGTGTTCCTTCTCAAAACTTGATCTCCAACACCCGCGCTTACAAATCTTGCTTGAACCTTCTACGGCATGAACCTCCTATGCTCTTCTTTTATGATATCATGAAGGTGCTATACTTCCTGAGCTTTCCCACTCTGATTCTTTCAGAGGACTTGCACGTACTCCTTGCGCTCGGCCTTCAACAACTTCCCGAGTGTTGAATCTTTCCGACTCTGTGCACTTCCTGCAGTAGCAGTCTTCGATTCCCCTTTGCTTAGATTCAGAACTAAGGCTTCTTCTTCAACCTGCGCACTCCTTGCATGGCTTCAACAACCTACTTCCACTTCCAGGTGAATGAGAAAAAAAATTAAACTAATGATCCTTCATCAACGCACTCCTTGCGGATGAATTCAACTGCACACCTTGCAGGAATCTCCTGGCTCAGACACAGAAAAAATTGAAACTCATTCCATCTCCCTTTCAGACTTCAGTTTGAAACATAAAGTCACATGCACAGCATATACAAAGCAAATGCATATCAAGAAAGAAAACATTCATGAGCACATAAACNGCTCCTGGTATGAGGTCTATATGATGACTCACACTCCTCATCGGTGGCAACGAATGAGGTAATTCATCTACCACAATGTCAACAAACTCTTCCAGCAGTTCCTGAATTTATTTCGGCAAATCATCCACTCTTGTGCTGGTCAAAACGATCCTTGGTTTCCTGACCACAAAGAATTGTGGATCTTCCTTCTTCTTTACTTTCGCCAGAAGTTCCTTCCCGCTCATGAGAAGTACAGTATTTCTCATTACTGGTTTTACTTCTTTATCTTTAATTGGAAGTAGCATATGTGTTCTTCCATTCTTCTCCAAAGTATACGTATTCATCTTCCCATCATGAATTACGTTCATGTCATATTGCCATGGTCTGCCTAGAAATAAATGACATACATCCATAGGAATAACATCACAGAGTATTTTATCATTATATCCTCCTATCTTGATGTCAACTAAGCACTTTTTGGTGACACTTACCTGATGTCCCTTCTGTAGCCACGAGACTTTATATGGACTTGGGTGATCATTTGTCTCCATCTCTAGTTTCTCCACCATCTTGGTTGAAACGAGATTGTTTGTGCTTCCACTGTCCACAATAACCTTGCATTTCCTGTCTTTGGTCTTGCATGTGGTTCTGAAAAGTTGGTTCCTCTGAGCTGTGTCCTCCACCTCCTTCTCGGGTGTTAAGAGAACCTTACGCATCATCAACGACCTTCCGTCTTCTGCATCTTCTGCCTCAGCATCTTGCCTCGGTGCCTCAGTGATGTGAGATTCTCCTCCATCCTTCTTCCTATCTGGATAGTCAACTACTTTGTGTCCATTCTTTCCACATGTGAAGCATGTGATGACTCCACCTCTGCCTCTTCCTCTACCTCTGGTACGAGGAAATGTGTTATTATCAGCGTATCCTCCGCTCTGTTCTGTCTGTTGCCTTCGTTGTTCAGCGTGTTGGCCTCGCTGCAAACTTCCACCTCTTTTTGTTCTAGTATGAGGATTTTTCTAGTCGTCCTTGGATTTCTGGAACCTATCTTGGGAAACTGATTTACCTTTTGGTTGGCTCCTACCTCGGCCTCGCTATGCTGGCTTATGGCTTAGCTTTTCTTCAGCTTTCAATGCCATTTGATATGCATCCTCCACCGTTATGATGGTTGTCATACTCATCTCGTCCTAGATATCGTACCTCAAGCCATTCATAAACCTGGCAACTTTTTCATCATCGCTCTCCCGATGACCTGCTCTGATATTTAGCTTGTAAAATTCCTCAGTATACTCTTTTACTATCATCAACTTCTGTCTCAGGTTCTGCATTCTCCTGAACAGTGTGATTTGATAATCCCTTGGGATGAACTTTGCCTTCATCTTCGCAATCATTCGATCCCAGCTTTTAATATTTTGCTTGCCTTTGGAACATCTGTCCGCTTGAAGCTTGTCCCACCATAATGCTGCGTGTCCCTTCAATTTTGTGACAGCATGTCTAACCTTCTTATCCTCTTCGATATCCTCATAATCGAAGTAGGTATCAAGAGCTCTAATCCAATCCAGAAGCTCTTCTGCATGCAGACTCCCTTCATAAGTTGGAATGTCCATATTTATTTTCGAACTCATCCAGGCGATAGCTTTAATTAATTGCTCATTGGCTGCATCTTCGGCTGCAACTTCTCCTTGTTTTTCAGCTTCAACTTTGCCTTCGGAGTCACTCAGATCTCCAACACTGGCTGTGCGTCTCTGCACTGCTTCCATATCTTCTAATATCGCTCGGAGATCACGTATCTACCTCTCCATTTCTGTATTATGTTCTTGTCTTCCTCTTCCTCTCTGGTTCCCCCTATCCTCTGGATCGGGTGATTGTCTTTCTCTTCTTGGCGGCATGGTGAAATTTCCTTTTTTTCCCTGCTATAGAAAACAAAGAGATTTTTCTCGTCTCTAATACCACTCTACGTGTATCAGAGTCTCCTTTTCTTCTTCTATCCTCTTGCCTAAAATATACAGACAAGAAATCTGCTCTGATACCACTCTGACGCAAACACTCCACCCAAGGAATGCCCACTCCCTCATAACCTTCTCTTCCTTCGACCCGAAGAGTTGAAATGCTCTTCAAATCCCTTATCGGGACTTTCCTACACCCACAAAATGCTCCTTCTGATTCCCCGTTGTCCTATCGGGAAATCGGGTCTCGCGTGATCACGAGTCCTACACTCACAAGGTCGGGTCTTACAAATCCCCTAACCCCGATGTGTTTCAACGCTAATGCTCCCCCGCTCTTATCGCGACTTTCTGCTATCGGGAAATTGGCACCTACGGTGTTGTGATAACCTACCTCCTCGAATTCCCGATTCCCAACTTGCAACCCAAATTTTCCACCTGTCCTATGCTCTGGCGCCTATGGCCCACACTTCAGTGGTGATCGGGAAATTGTGTATCGGGATATCGTGATTCCCCTTGTCGTGTGCGCGAGACTTTCAAATACCCGAACTCCGATATGTTGACACCTGTTCTCCACTCAAACACTGTGGCCGCGTGGTTGTTGCGATTCAGAGTTTTGTGACTCCTCCTGCAGTGATTCTCACGACACTAGGAATCCCGATATGCTGACCCCCGATGCACGTGCGAACTCTCTCCTCCACGTCACCGCTTCCTCGTCGCTCTATCGGATATCGTGAAATCGCGACTTCTAATGCAACAGTTCCATTGTATGCGGAAACCCCGAAAATGCCGAACCCCAACTCTTCAGGATCTCCTGCCACGTGTCCTTGTTGAGATCAATGGCTCTGATCCTATCGGGAAATCACATATCACGATTCCAAAATGCAAGTGTTCTATGTCTCCGGGAACTTCGATTCTCTGATGAGCTGAACCCCGATGACTTCTCCTCTATTAGCTAGGGCTTAAACCCGACGCAACTTTCTAAGATCTAACGGCTGATGGGATTTCGCGACCTTCCTCTTCGAATCCTGACCATCGATTTCTCCTTCTTGAATATTTTCTTGAGAATGGCTAAGTGTTCCTTCTCAGAACTTGATCTCCAACACCTGCGCTTACAAATCTTGCTTGAACCTTCTACGGCATGAACCTCCTATGCTCTCCTTTTATGATATCATGAAGGTGCTATACTTCCTGAGCTTTCCCACTCTGATTCTTTCAGAGGACTTGCACGTACTCCTTGCGCTCGGCCTTCAACAACTTCCCGAGTGTTGAATCTTTCCGACTCTGTGCACTTCCTGCAGTAGCAGTCTTCGATTCCCCTTTGCTTAGATTCAGAACTAAGGCTTCTTCTTCAACCTGCGCACTCCTTGCATGGCTTCAACAACCTACTTCCACTTCCAGGTGAATGAGAAAAAAAATTAAACTAATGATCCTTCATCAACGCACTCCTTGCGGATGAATTCAACTGCACACCTTGCAGGAATCTCCTGGCTCAGACACAGAAAAAATTGAAACTCATTCCATCTCCCTTTCAGACTTCAGTTTGAAACATAAAGTCACATGCACAGCATATACAAAGCAAATGCATATCAAGAAAGAAAACATTCATGAGCACATAAACAATATACACAGAGAAACAACACCAGCCATGAGTTTGAATCAGAACTTTCTTCTATAAATTCAAATGCATGTACATGGGTGTTCTTCATACAATATTCTCTGCTTTCTCTTCTCTCCTTGAATGCTCTCCATATGTTACAATGGTACAATGAGGGTGTATATATCCGTTTTCCCTCTCGGACTTTAAACTATCAAATCTAGACTTAAAAGTCCTATCTACCAGCATTAACTAGATTAAATGCCTCCTATCTACTTCAAACAAGAGCGTATGGCTCGAGGTCTGATACAACATACAAAAGCACCATCTCTTAAATGATTCGTTTAAGATTTGCGCAACAGTTTCCAAGGCATTTCAAAATTTTGGGTTGGTTTGTCCAGCCGATCTCCGCTTGATGTGCTGGCTTGCTTGGTGAGTTGGCGATGCTCCTGCATCACATGTCATCCACATACAAGACCAAATAAATCAAATGATCACCAATTAATTTAAAATACACACAATGATCCTCTTTTCTTCTTGTGAAGCCAAGTCCCAACATATAAGATCAAAATTTTGATACCACATCCTTGGTGATTGTTTTAAACCATACAAGGACTTTTTCAGCTTGCATACCAGCTCCTTCTTTCCCTTCACAACATAACCTTCTAGTTGCTTCATATAGATTTCTTCTTCCAGATCCCCATGTAGAAATTTTGTCTTCACATCCATCTCTTCTACATCAAAATAAAATGCAATAGAAACAGATAACAAAAATCTTATAGAGGTTAACTTGGCAACAGGAGAAAAAATCTCACCAAAATCAATTCCCTCAACCTGGGAATAACCCTTTGCTACTAACTGAGCTTTGTAATTCTCCAATTTTCCTTATGCTTTCAACTTCTTCTTAGTTTCTGGGTTCCAAATCCTATAACCTTTGAGACCATATTTATATCTAATAAAGATACACTTTTCAATGATATTTTTGTNCTTTTATGATATCATGAAGGTGCTATACTTCCTGAGCTTTCCCACTCTGATTCTTTCAGAGGACTTGCACGTACTCCTTGCGCTCGGCCTTCAACAACTTCCCGAGTGTTGAATCTTTCCGACTCTGTGCACTTCCTGCAGTAGCAGTCTTCGATTCCCCTTTGCTTAGATTCAGAACTAAGGCTTCTTCTTCAACCTGCGCACTCCTTGCATGGCTTCAACAACCTACTTCCACTTCCAGGTGAATGAGAAAAAAAATTAAACTAATGATCCTTCATCAACGCACTCCTTGCGGATGAATTCAACTGCACACCTTGCAGGAATCTCCTGGCTCAGACACAGAAAAAATTGAAACTCATTCCATCTCCCTTTCAGACTTCAGTTTGAAACATAAAGTCACATGCACAGCATATACAAAGCAAATGCATATCAAGAAAGAAAACATTCATGAGCACATAAACAATATACACAGAGAAACAACACCAGCCATGAGTTTGAATCAGAACTTTCTTCTATAAATTCAAATGCATGTACATGGGTGTTCTTCATACAATATTCTCTGCTTTCTCTTCTCTCCCTGAATGCTCTCCATATGTTACAATGGTACAATGAGGGTGTATATATCTGTTTTCCCTCTCGGACTTTAAACTATCAAATCTAGACTTAAAAGTCCTATCTACCAGCATTAACTAGATTAAATGCATCCTATCTACTTCAGACAAGAGCGTATGGCTCGAGGTCTGATACAACATACAAAAGCACCATCTCTTAAATGATTCATTTAAGATTTGTGCAACAGTTTCCAAGGCATTTCAAAATTTTGGGTTGGTTTGTCCAGCCGATCTCCGCTTGATGTGATGGCTCGCTTGGTGAGTTGGCGATGCTCCTGCATCACATGTCATCCACATACAAGACCAAATAAATCAAATGATCACCAATTAATTTAAAATACACACAATGATCCTCTTTTCTTCTTGTGAAGCCAAGTCCCAACATATAAGATCAAAATTTTGATACCACATCCTTGGTGATTGTTTTAAACCATACAAGGACTTTTTCAGCTTGCATACCAGCTCCTTCTTTCCCTTCACAACATAACCTTCTAGTTGCTTCATATAGATTTCTTCTTCCAGATCCCCTTGTAGAAATGTTGTCTTCACATCCATCTCTTCTACATCAAAATAAAATGCAATAGAAACAGATAACAAAAATCTTATAGAGGTTAACTTGGCAATAGGAGAAAAAATCTCACCAAAATCAATTCCCTCAACCTGGGAATAACCCTTTGCTACTAACTGAGCTTTGTATTTCTCCAATTTTCCTTATGCTTTCAACTTCTTCTTAGTTTCTGGGTTCCAAATCCTATAACCTTTGAGACCATATTTATATCTAATAAAGATACACTTTTCAATGATATTTTTGTGGTGAGGATTGTTTTCAACAGTGGTCGAAAAAACCACAATGAACACTTTTAGTTCTAAAAAACTAAAAATTTATAGTCTTCTAACACTAGGTTAACAAAACATTATAATATGCATTAATTTATTTCTGAAAACATAAAAAACTTTTAATGTAAATCACTTTAACTACTTAGTTTTTAACCCTAATTATAAAACAACATTAAAAATTAAAAAATTTAAAGAAACAGAAAAAGTAAGCCCTAACTAGAAAACAACATATAAAATTAAAGAATGAAAAAAAGAAAAATCTTAATTGAAAATATAAACTAATAACAATTAATTTTGATTAACCTAAAAACATCAAAACTTTTAAATCTAAATCCTTAGACCTTATTCAAAACAACACTAAAAAGAAAAATTTGAAAAAAGAAAAATTTGAAAATAAATTAAAACTTAAAAAACAAATAACTTTGTTTAAACTAAAACTCAAACTAATTAATAAATTAGGGTTCTAGCCAACCTTTAAGGTTTCTTTCTTCTCTCCTTTAGTATTTATATTAAGTGCTTCTCTTCGAATTTTAATCCAGGCTTCTTGTCCTGAATATGGATCCTGATATGGATCTGAAACGTTGTCAATCCATTAATAACACTGTGGTTTTTTCGAACACTGCTGAAAAGATACACTCTTCAACCTTCTTATCTATCTTACTCATGTTTTCCTTTGGAACGTGAACACATGAATCACAAACAAATACCTTGAGATTTGTGAGATAAGGTTCCTTACCAGTCCATGCCTCTTGTGGAGTCTTTCATCCAACACTGATGAGGGTGATCTGTTGACTAGGTAGCATGAGGTACCCACTACCTCTGCCTAGAATTATTTCCCTAACCCGACACCACTGAGCATGCACCTTTATTTTTCTATCAAAATCTTGTTAATCCTTTCTGCAACTCCATTATGTTGAGGTGTATATGGAGTAGTATTCTACCTTATTATACTGCACTTCTTACATAATTCTTCAAATTCATTCCCACAAAACTCTTCGCCATTATCTATCCTCAACACCTTAATTCTTTTCTTTGTTTGATTCTCAACAAGAGCCTTAAACTCTTTAAACCTGTCAAAGACTTCATATTTCTTCTTGAGGAAATATATCCAAGTATTCCTAGAGAAGTCATTTATAAATGAGACATAGTACACAGATTTTCCCAATGATGGGACCGATACAGATCCAAAAACATCACTGTGAACTAGCTGTAAAATTCCTTCTACCCTTATTACACCAGAAGGGAATCTTACCCGAATCTTCTTCCCATATACACAATGTTCACAAAAATCAAAATCTAGATAGTAGTTAGACATACCTTAAACCATACCTTTACTGTGTAGTAGTTGAAGACCCTTCTCTCTGATATGCCGCAGTATTTGATGCCACAACATAACCTTTTCTCCAGAGACTGTAGGATTTCTTTCTTCTTCAACTCCAATATCAGGAACAATGGAACTATTACACCCGTCACTAATAGTGCTTCCTTGCATTTTATATAGATTTCCAAATTGAACTCCCTTCAGAAAAATCATTGCTCCTCGAACCATCCTGCATGTTTCTTTTTCAAATATTGTTTTTACCCCTGCATCATCCATTTTTCTTACAGAAATCAATTTTTTGGGAAAACCTGGGATGTGTAGAACATCAGGCGGTGTTCTAATCCTTCCATCTATGAGCCTAAACTTGAATTTTCCTTGACCTATGATTCTAGTTGTCGACTCATCACCTAAGAAAACATTACCTCCATCATACCTTTCATATTCACACAACCACTCCATGTGGGGAGTCAGATGAAAGGATTCACCCGAGTCAACCAACCATTCCTCATGATCTACATGTGTGCTTGAAGAAACCAAGAACACATCCCCTCCTTCTTCCTTGGAGGTCTTTTCTTCTGTAGAAGGAGATTCTTCAGATCCCTTATTTTTCTCAACTTTGGATCTACACTGCTTCTTGTAGTG
>JZKD02S1425854.1:0-11110 GCA_000966675.3 Picea glauca | reverse complement strand
TGGTATGACAGTGACAACTCACTAAGAAAACATTGAATTATTTCCTTCTCATCCTTGAGTTAGGGGACATACCTCAACAACTCCATAAACCTTTTGGCATATTCATCCATAGTAAGTTGTCCCAACTTAAGCTCCTCGAATTCCTTTATTTTTTCATCATAATATTTTTTCTGATAAGTAAGCCTTTCAAAAGTATTTCTCAAACTATTTCCATGTCATCTTGCTTTCCTTCATCCCCTTAATCTCCTTGAGATATTCCCACCAAATGGAAGCTCCTCCATTCAAGTTAAATATGTAAATCCTTACCTTAGTATTATCGGAGTAATTGTGTACCCAAAAGCAATTCTTCAAACCAAACAACCATGCTTTATCTTCTTCTCCTTTCTTTATCTCTCCATCAAAGGTAGTCGACTTAGCCTTATTTAATTATTAAACTAAAGAACTATGAGAATTCTTCCTCTTCTTCTTCTTTGGGACAATTGACTCTGTGATACTACTGGAAAACTCTACCAAAGTAGTATTCTTTCTAGGTGACTTTGTGGAAACACTTCCACCTAATCTACCTTTCTTGGTGTCTCGATGTCTTTTGTCGGAAGAACTCTTTCCCACATTGTTGTGAGTTAATCCATGCTTCAGAGCATCCAAAAAGGTTTTCAACCTCTCTGACTATTACAATTATTCATTGCTAGGACCTTGTTGCAGATGCTTTTGGATTTTAGACAAGCTCTACAGTAGTAATGCATTCAACTTCGCCTATTCATCTTGGGCTCTCATAAGCCTCTCATTGTCCTCCTTCAAAATTATAACTATGGCGATCAAATATGGAGGAGTTTCTTTATCCCTATGGCCATCAGAATATTCATACCTAAGGTGTGAGGTTTCATCCATGTTGTGTTGTACCATTCACCTATGTTACCTTTAAGTACGTGATACATATTGAAACAATAACCATAATTAGTAATTACATTACCAGTGAAATTATGCATGTTAGAAAATTAGTAAATACTTTCTTTGAACAATTTCAAGAAGCCTTGGTAACACATTAAATCACAGAGTTTGAATGCTTCTCTAATACCACTGTGTAACACACTTGACCCTCTAATCCTCACTTAGGTTGGCAGGGTGTCATGATTACTTCCTTCTTAACTCTTAGGTGAGTACTTTGGAACATTAGTGTCTATGTGAGGACTTCTCCTATCAGAACATAAGTTATATTTCATCTTACAAACTCATAGTTGTAGGTATCCTCCAGAGTCATATGGGGCATCCAAGCATCTAAATTCCCTAGTCAGGCGGTCAACATTCCTCCTCAAGCCTCATCTACATGTTTTGTAGCTAATTCGGACTTTATACTCCCGCCGGGGTACTTACTCACCAGAATCACCAACCTCTTCAATGGCATAATTTCAACAGAGTATATTAAGTATATAACAATTCTCAGATAACCCAATTCAACCATTATGATTCCCTTGTAGCTTCTACTCAACCGGTAGTTAACCACCTGTCAAGTTCTAGACTTATCCTTTCCATTGGGGTGTACCTTGATGGACGAATGAGATTGAATCTCTCCCATTCCCCAATCAATGGTTTACCTTTTCTCTCTGAACTCCTCCTTATCATAGAATTCCTTTCGTGACTCCACTAACCACTCTGAATCAACCACTCCAGTGATGCATACTCCAACAGATTGAATGGTCCTCCTTAATTTGATCATGTGGATGTAGTGTGCATCAAATATCCAAACAGTCGCTATATAGGGTAGGTAATTTTCCTGCCTATGGGGAATTCTTATGGAATCTAATAGATGTGTTTCCTCGACAGTCTCCATGAGATCTATGATCCTCAGAGTTCATGTTGTTAGAATCCCTCCTCTAATCTCTCTTCCATACCTCTGACCAACCATACACTAATGGACTATCAATTGGATCCAACGATCCAAGTTCCACCATGGTCGCCCTCCAACAGAACAATGGATCCTATTAAATTAGAACTTCCCTCATCGAATTTCTATTACAATCTAGCTCTTGATTGTTCTTATGGATACCCCATATGATCAACAATCCAAATATGCTCACCAAGTCAATCTAATGGTTGAGAATCATCTTGAATGAATCAGTATTTCCTTCAAGAAAAATAGTCCAAATATAGACTCAAGTATTCATAAATTTCTTCAAGGGTTCTGCTAAATCCCTAATATTCAGAAAACAATTCTAAACCGTCAAGATTATCTCAACTTTATAAAGGAGGATATTGCATATCTTGAAAACTTTCAACATAATAATCATAGCTTCCTCAAGACTTTGGGTTCTCTATTCCTTGTAGGAATCTCTCCACATAACAGGATGCTCACCACATGGGTTAAATGGTATTTTTTTCCATGTCTTGCAAACTTTCCTGTAAATTTGTAAGGTCCATAGGGATACAAACCATCCTTACATATTCATTTTCATGTTTTAGCAAGTTATCAATGATCACATTAGTTCATCATAATTATTCATAGGTTTCATGTATCAATTTCAAGAATTTACATTTCCCATTAATATTACACGCATACATCACTCATTCACAATTTAACAATTCAATTTATATACTTATCTAATCATAGAATTTGCAATACCAACTGACTGAGAGATGACTCCTTTCCTCCCAACCTTAGGCCATGCTGCAGAGTGTCTTCCTATAGTATGCCACCCTTGTGTCAAGCCTTGACACCAAAAGGGGAATTGATTTAGTTGGATTCTAAGTGTTAAGATGATCCAAAAGGTTACTCTCCTTCCTCATATGACCACAGTAGAAGTTTCCCCATTCCCATTGAGCTCAGGAACTCTATAGATTTTTCAAGTGGTTTCTAAACTAGATTTCTTCTACACAAGGGAGTCCCTTTTTCTACTAAATAGTCCCTCGGCGACCTCCCCTTACCAAGTTGTATTCCTTCTTGCTCCATTATGGATTCAGGTCTTCTCTACTTCAAGGTGATCAATCTTAATTTTGACAAGCTTCATGTTTTCCTTAATGAAATATTTCCATTTTCTTCTCTTCTCTCCTCTGTTGGTCTGTGCGTGCATGCACCCACTTCCTCTTACATTTTTTTTTCTTCCATTTCAATTTCTTTGTCCAGTGGTGTTCTTCCACCTCTGGTATCTTCTTTGACCAATCCCCTTGGGACTCTCATAAATTTTGTTAGATGTTGCTTGTAGTCCACAGTACCTATCATGAAGGGGCAACCATGATGTCCTATTGTTAGCCATTCAATTGGCCCTTTGCTTCTCCAAAATACCAAACTATTAACAACCATTAACTACCTCAACCACTTTCCTCTCCCTTCATAACTAGTCACATGGCTCATTCAAATTGAATACATTGGGAGGTATGAGTCTATTCTTAGCAAGCATAAATTATCTTGTCAAATAAGATTCTTGTTTTCTTCATAAAAACAACTTAGCTCCCCACTCCATGCCACTTCATTAATACATGCTTCATCAATTTCCCACTTGTGTATCATGGCTAGTACTTGCAAGGATGTTCCCTCTCATTCAGTGATTTTGGTGTTTTTATTAAATAAAAACATAATTACATACTTTATAAACACACTTATATGAATTCTTAGCTTAATTATAGTAATGGGGTAAAATAGGGTGTTGCAATGGGAGAATATGAAAATATGTTCTTGGGATTGCTAAAGTATGTTGGGTTTATCAAGGATGAGAAGGCATATATTCATAGGTTTTTTAGTGGACTACCATCATTTTATAAAGAGAAGATTCAATATGATGAGACAATAAATTTGACAGAGACCATTAGGAAGGCTAAGTACCTGTATGAGAAAGGAAAGGGAAGAGAATATTTGCATAAATCTTGGAAGGATAAGAAGAAAAATAAATATGATTGGACAAGGAAGGTATTCAAACCTCCTTTTAATAGAAACATCCCTAATAAAAATTAGCAATATCGGTCTGCTAAAAATCAATCCAAGAGGGAAGACTCCTTGGAAAAAAGGGGAATACCACCAGTCAAATGTTGGGGATACAAAGAAGATCACATGTAAAATTATTTCCCTCATAGAGAAGGAAAAATGAATACCATGCACAACATACAAGAGGATACTATAGTAGACGACGTGGGAAAACATATTCCAAGAATATATGCATCCTTAGAAGATTGACAAGAAGAATACCAATCCCATTTGATTCAAGTGGAAGGTAAGATAATTAATCATATTGTTTCTATTTTAATTGATTAAATAGAAATTCATTGTTACATTAATCCTAAAATAGTGGACATATTACATTTGGAGAAAAGTAAGCTTGAAAAATCAAGTTTGGTTCATCTAGCCACTTGAAACAAAAGAAGGATCAATGAAACAGTTAGAGGCTATCCAATAAATTTAAATGGAGTGGGTACTAGAATTGATATGAATATCATCCCATTAGGATCTTATGATATCCTAATTGGAATGGATTGGATAGAAAAGCATCATGTTGTCCTATATTTTCATAACAAGACATTTACATGTCTTGATGAAGAAGGAAAACATAGCACTATGAAAGGAATTCCAAGACCCATTTTCATAAGGGATTTTTCATCCTTACAGCTGAAGAGATGTTTTAGGAAAGGTTTTCAATTGTATGCAGATCCTATGGAGGAGATAGAAAATATCAAAGGCCCAAGTATTGAATATTATTCAATATTGCAAGAGCTCGAAGATGTATTCCAAGAAATACCAAGATTACCACCAAAAAGGGACATAGAATTCTCTATTGATTTAGTACCAAGAGATTCCCCTGTATCAAATACACCTTGCAAAATGTGCACACCAAAGATAAAATAATTACAAATGCAGTTGGAGGAATTGTTGAAGAAAGGGTACATGTGCCCAATTGTTTCACCTTGGGAAGCACCAATACTCTTTGTTTAAAATAAGGATGGAACATTGAGGATGTGTATTGACTTTAGACAGGTGAATAAATCCACTTTGAAGACAAAATACCCTCTTCCCATAATATATGACCTCTTTGATCATATAAGAGGAGAAAATATATTTTCAAATATAGACTTGAGATCACGATACCACTAATTAAGCATCAAGGAATAAGACATCAGTAAGAAAACTTTTATAGCTATGTATGGACATTGCGAATTTGTAGTGGTGCCATTTTGACTGACCAATGCACCATCTATATTTATGTGCCTAATGAATGGCATATTCATAAATTATCTAGATAAGTTTTTTATTGTGTTCTTGAATGACATACTTATCTATTCTATGTTTAAGGAAGAGCATGAACATCACTTGATATTGGTACTACAATTACTAAGGGAACATCAACTTTATGCCAAGCTAATAAAGTGTTATTTTTACCAACAAAAGATGCATTATTTGGGGCACATTATTTCAGAATAAGGCATAACAGTGGATCCTGAGAAGATTGAATACATTAGAGGATGGCCAACACCCAGGAATGTTTCAGAAGTCAGATCTTTTCTGGGATTAATTAGACACTACACAAGGTTTATAGAAGGGTTATCTAAGATTTATCATGCCATCACTTATTTACAAAAGAAGGGGATTAAATTTTAATGGACAACGAAGTGTGAAGAGATTTTTAATTTGTTAAAGGAAATACTTACTAGTGCACCTATTTTAAATATTGTTGACCTAAATGAGAATTGTGTGGTATGTACATATGCATGCAAAGAAGGAATTGGTGGAGTCCTCACTCAAAATGGATATGTAATTAGTTATGAGTCCAAAAATATTAATGAATATGAAAGGAACTACGCCACACAATATTTGGATCTTGTTTTCATAATTCATGCATTGAATATGTGGAGGCATTATCTCATGGGAAAGAAAATTAAATTAAGGATAAACCACAGTGGTATGAAACATATTTTTGAGTGACCAACTTTAAATTTCAGGAAGACCATACGGCTGGAATTTTCAAGTGAATATAAATTTAACTCCAATCATATAAAAGGAAAAAAAATAAGGTTGTGGATGCACTCAACAAAAGGATGCATCTCATGCATGCTACAACCATTAGTATGCATAGTTCAGATTTAAAAAGAAGAATTTTAGATTTTGTTACAGACTAGCATTACCTATAGGTAAAAGAAGGTTTAGGAAAATCTATAACATAAAATTAAAGTGTATGAGATGAAGGAAGATGGATTAGTCATGCATAAAAATATAATTTATGCTCCTAGTTCCAGAGAACTTAGGAATTTGGTGTTAAAAGAAATGCATAATGTTCCATGTGTTGGACATCCTAGTTACCAAAAAACAATTACAACAGTAAGAAGCCAATTCTTTTGGACTAAGATGAAGAAGGATGTTTCTCATTATACTTCCATATGTATGAAATGTGAGAGAGTGAAATATGAGAATAGACACCCAACAGGTTTGCTACCACCATTGCCAATTCTAGAGAAAAAATGGGAAGTGGTAACCATTGATTTTATTACTAATTTTCCCATGAAAGCAAGGAAACATGATTCAGTAATGGTAGTGATAGATAAATTGACAAAGGATACTCATTTTTTTCCTATGAAAATGACTCATACAACAACTAATATTACAAAAATTTACAAGAGGGAAATTGCTAGGTTGCATGGAATACTAAAGGCCATTATTTTAGATAGAGATACAAAGTTTACTTCAAAATTTTGGAGAGGATTATTTAAAGGATTTGGTACAAATTTGAACTTTAGCACAACATATCATCCACGGTCATATGGGAAGATAGAGAGAGACAAACAAGTGATTGAGGACATGTTAAGAATGTATGTGATGGATAAGTCATCTAAGTGGGAAGATTACTTGTATTTGGTTGAGTTTTCCTATAATAATGGGCATCAAGATTCATTGAATATGAGCCCATTTGAAGCTCTATATGGTATAAAATGAACTACTCCAATGAGTTTGGAAAACCCAGCAAATAGAGTAGTACTTGGGCCAAAATTGCTTAAGGATATGGAAGACCAGTTGGTTAAAAGTAAACATAATTTGAAAGCAACACAAGATAGAAAGAAGAGTTATGCAGATAAAAGCATGACAACTAGAGAATTTAAAGTGGGAGAGCATGAATTTTTGAAAGTGAAGCCCAAGAAGAGTTCATTAAAGTCGGGCAACTGTACAAACCTAGCAGCCATATTATGTGGTCCATTTGAGATATTGGACAAAATAGGGCTAGTTGCATACATGCTTAAATTGTCTGCTTCCATGATTGTGCATAATGTATTTCATGTCTCATTATTGAAAAAGTATGTACATGATCCTAACTATGTTATTGATTGGAATTTTATTTAGGTGGAGCCAATAGGAGACTTTCAAGACCAATATGTGCACATATTGGACATAAAATTCAAAATTCTCTAGAATCGATTCATAGAACTGGTAAAAGTCTAGTGGACCTGCTATGGTACTAAATATGCTACTTGGGAGCATGAATATGTCATGCAGGAAGATTAGCTGCAACGTTTTGAAGAATTTTGAATTTTTTTTTGTCTGCATTGAAGAGAGTGCCAAAATAAGGGGGAGGGGAATTAATACCCCATTTTGAGTCCCCAGATTAGTAATTTATTTTGTTTATTTGATGAAATGTCAAAGTGCCTAAACAATTGAAAGGGGTCATAGTGCCTATGAAATGTAATACTTTGATCATTATTAATAATAAAATGCATCGATGGCTTTGATACGTACAAGGAAAAGAGTTATAGGGGGATATGATTCCACGAGAGGGGGAAAGTTGAGGGGCTAATCCTTCACATTCTTTTAAAATTATTTTTATGTTACCCATATTGGAATTTTGGAGAGAAAGAGGGGGTTATGTGAGCTTTTTGGGGGGATGCCAAATTATGATTTTGATATATAATCCTTGTTATTTATTGTGTTGGGGGTTGGCCATTCATTCTTACTCAAAATAATTTTTGGAGTCGTTCCTCTCTAATTCACTCTTTTGCTCATTCTTGGTTTTTCATGGGGAAGGGAAAACAAAATGTTGAAGGCAAGAAAACATGGTTGGTTGACCGTAATTAATTACTAATTATTCCATAAAGAGAGGGAAACATGTGGGCATGAAAATAATGGCAGTTGAGAGATAACTTTTCATATTTGAGAATTCTGAGAGTTTCGATCATTGAGATTTTTTTACCAGAAGCATTGGAGCCCTAGAAAGAGGTGGAGAGCCTGAAGGACTGCGTAGTAGAGAAAGGGGTTCATTTTCTTTGGGTGGTGCAGGTTGAAGGGAAGAAAGATGGTAAACTGGATTTTGTTGTGTGTTTGAGAAATCTGTGAGAGATGGATTGATGATTGGTTTGGGAAGTAAGTGTTAATATGAGACTTGTCCTTATGGATTCATAGCCTTGGCTCAGAGGTTACCTGTTGTTGAGAGTTGGAACAATAATGTATAAGGATGGGGAGAATTTCCTTGGTCTACAACCATTTGGTTATTGGTTAAAGAAAAGATAAGTGTTCTCTACCATGTATTTCTTTGTGTTTCTATATATTTATTTCCATTGTGTATTAATCATTATCTATGAGTTATGTATTTAAAATGTATTTGCTTGCTATTTATTTTTGTGCATGGTTGATCCGAAAAATCCTTAGATGCTTATTAATCTTTTAAATACATAAGAGACATCTACTTGACATTCAAAATAAAATGACCGCTTGATTGTATGAAAATTACATGTGAAGTACTTATCTAACCAAATCTGCTTTAATGATAAAATGACTTGCAAATAATTGAGCCCAATAGAACAACAATAACGAAAATAACATACACAAGTAGGATAATGGAGTTCACCCAATTTGGGATACCTCTCTGAGTCCTCTTCCAATAGATAGCTCCTATATTAATGCAAAAATGATTTCATTTTATAATGACCTTTTACATGTTGCTCAAATGCATAAATAGTGTGCACCATTGGATTCCTTGTGAAAAATCATGAAAAATGAGTATAAAGTTCTCGAAATTCCATTAAGGTACCTCTTGCCATGCTTTACGATGCAACCTTAAAACTTAGCTACACTTAGGCATGAATTATGAGACTATATATGCATTAATGTGTGTGTACAACGTCGGTTCATGCACCCATTAAATAGGGCGCGCCCCTTAACCAATCTCTGAAATTTGTGGTCAGATTTAAATGTTTGTTGGGGTTGGCTTAACAAAGCTCATGCTTTGATGCAATGGTTATGGAATAATGTTTATATTTAGTAGGTAGGAGGTTCGAGCCCCACTGACCGTCATATTTTTCATCGTTTTGTTGGTATATGGTTATAACTATGGCATATATTGTATGTGGTATACAATTATGGTTATAACCAAAGTTTTAAACCACTCGCAGATCTTTGTTTAAGCCACAATGATAATATATCATGTGATCATATGTTAAAGGGGTCGAGGGATTAGGCCCTCAACCCTTTTAAACACTATTCAATACAATGTTCAAGCTTAAATAATTGTTGCAATGTATAGTGTTAGGAAAAATTATGGTGGCGCGATGGTAGTGGAGGATTTGTAGAGATTATGGAGGTTGTGGGCTCAACCCCTTTCGAATCCACAATTTTAATTAACACCAACCATATTTGGCCAATGGGAGGTTGGCACATGGCATCCTCTCATTGACTATCCTTTGCCACTTATTAACATGTGATTTGACCACTTAGATTGTACCTTTCCTAGTTTGTTGCCAAAAAATCATGTGACACATCACCTGTACGATCATATGCCACGTGTCACCCTTTTCCCATGTTGATTTTGACCTTTGACATGGTTTGACTGGAACTTTGATCGCTCATAAATTTTGCATATGAGTTTCGTTTAAGGTGAAATTTGCATCGTTAGAAAGATATCTCCAAGATCTATGCATTTATGGTGTTTTCGGGAGAATTTGGGACGGACAAATTTTGATCATTTCTAAACCATTATGGACCTATTTGCATGTTTCAGATCATCTTGGACTTATGTGAGAATTCATGGATCCTATTGAATCATTCCTCCCCATTGGAATCCTTTTAGACCGAAATTTATGATTACTCATCAACTAAGTGAGGGTAGAGTTCTCTCACCCTTCTGATCTCCATCCATTTTTCTCTACTTGGTTTTACCTGTTTAAGACCAACTCGAAGATATTCCACATCACCTCGATGTAAAGTCTTGATCCTTCTATCGAGAATAACAGATTCCAGTAGCTCGTCCAAATATTCTGGAGAAAAATCATCAAATGTTGGAACTTGAATACTTTCATCTTCATCCATAATCATAGGAGACTCATAAAGCTTTGAATTCTCAACATTTACCATTGAATACATTTGCATGTAGGTTGGTAGATCTAAACAAAAGGCATTAGTACCAATATTTTCCAAGATGTTGAATGGAACATACCGGATTGGTATTAAATTTTTACCTTCACCTTTCATTCTATCTTTGTTGATATATAACAATACTTGATCACCAACTTCAAATTGATGATCAACCTCATGTTTATCATGCCTTGCCTTATACTTGGTTTGGTTCTTCTCCAATTTCTCCTGCATTCCTTGATGTACCTATTGAATATTTTGAATGAACCTTTTATCTTTATTTGTATCATCATGTCTATCTTTTTTACATGCTTCTCCAAAAACATATTCCATAGGTGATTTAGGAAAGTACCCCAAACATACTTCAAAAGGAGCTTTCTAAGTAAATGAATGCATGGCATGATTATAGGCATGTTGTATATAAGGTAATTGTTCATCCCATAAATTAGGATTATTGTTGCAGTGTTGGACCTCGACCAAGTTTTCAGGAAACATTGGTCACATTTGACCACTTTAGGGACTTCGACAGGTTGGACGAAGATGGAGCACCCAGGCGAAATGGAGATCATGGTATCTCACTTGTTTTGTGGACCCAACAAGGGGTTCATTAGGGTTTTTGTATTAGGGTTTTGGGATGTCGTCCCATGGGTTCACCCATGTTTAGGCCTAGTTGTAAGGGATGTAAAAGTATATATAGGAAGGAATGTAAGATAGAAGAGTGTGTGTGGGTGTGTTTAGTGCAAGCAATGTAAGTAGTAGTGTTAGCTATGTGCACAATATGTTCATCTTAGTGCAAGAGAT
>JZKD02S1425843.1:0-11110 GCA_000966675.3 Picea glauca | reverse complement strand
TGGATTCTCTTCACCATTTCATTCTAGTTCCTCATTTGTAAGAAGAGCTCAATATTTGGGGGTCCAAGAGCCCTTCCTTGGAGGAAGAGGGGACCCAAAGTCTCCCTTTCTCTTTCATGTTTTCTTTCCACTAATACAATCCTTTCCATTAGTGGCATGAGTCTTGTTTGTTTCTTGTTCTTATGTCCTTATGCTCTATAGTTTACTTGTTTTTATCATTCTTAGTTTAATTCTTTTCTTATCTTTTATGTTTTACACTTTTAACTCTTTCCTGATGTCTTGCCTAGCTAACCCAACTGCACTTGTAAGCACCTCTATTTTTCTCATTTAGGTGAAAAAAGAGGTGCAACAATGTGTTTGGATTTATAAATGTCTCAAATGTCTGTCTAACACATAATTAAACAATGCATCTGTCAATGTGTTTATACATCTAGGAATATGTTGATATTCAATATAATCAAAATGTCTTTCCAAGAGACAAATTCTTAAGTATACCCTTAACAAAGTAGGACTTCAGATGGAATAAATGTTACTCAATTGCAACACTACTAACTGTGAATCAAGTCGTACAATAAGATGACAGATGCCAAATGAAATGGCATAGTTAATAATTCAATAATTGCACTGTATTCTGCGATATTATTAGTTGCATGACCAAGGAAAACACCATGTAGACTGATGAACTCATCCGTAGGTGCATAGATTTCCCATGCAACAAACGCTAATTTTTGAGTACTGCGACTAGCACCATCAACAAAGCCGATATAGGGTAGTGAAGACACCGACATCTGGAAACCAAGCATAATGCAAGGTAAGCAGCTAAAAGGCAGAAAAAAAAAACTGAAAAAACTACACTAGAGTATGATACACTAAAAATACACAACACTCATGCAAAAATAGTTTAAGCATAGTACTTCTTCAAGTAAAGCCTATTTTTGGGTTCACTCAAAGGAATTCCATCATAATCTACCAGCTCATAAGCCCCTTTATCCAACACTCGTTTCACAATATAAGGGCCATGCCACATAGGATCGAATTTACCGGCCCCTAATAAGTCACATGTAATATTCCCAAAAATTAGAATACTAAGGTCTAAGTGAAATTTGGAATAAATTTCCATTTTTCAAAAATTTGGATTTGGAAATTATTTGCTATTTATGAAAAATCCGAATTTGGAATTTTTATTATTGTAATTAATTATTTGATGACCGTTGGGCAAATATTTGACTTTCCCAACTAACCTCTTTTATTTTTGACACATGTGAAAGACAACATTTTTATAAATTAAATGCTGGAAGACAAATGGAAAAGCCAGGAAAAAAATAGTTGACCATGACACCATGAGTGGGGAACATGTTTGAGTTACCTCAAGGCTGATTTTTACAAGTGGAAAATATATAGAATTTGATCACTAGCAACCCCTAAAAATAAGGGATTTGTAAAGATCTGAATTTCCCAAGGAGGGAAGGAAAGACCTAGGCACAATATGGATATAAAAACAACATATGGAGGAGGGAGCACATTGCTTAGTATGTTGGAGAAAAGAAACTATTTTGCTGCTATGAGCATTGTTAGTGTGAGGCAATGAAATTTCTGATTTGTGGATGGTGACTGTAGCTAAGGAGAATCATTCAGTTTTCCCTTATGGACTCATGGTTAGGCTAGGGGGTGAACAGGGCAAGTGAACTTGGTTGTTCTGTTCTATGGTTGGGTGGAACGTGGCTATTCCATTTGGATTCCAACATCAAGTTTCATATATGTATCTTGACTTGTATTTCTTGACAATGTTATGCTTTTGATTTTTAATTGTTAGGAATATGATGGCTTATTATAGTGGAATGATATTATATTTGGTAATTGAAATGGCATGATATTATATGGATGTGCTCAAACACAAAGAAATGGCAGAACTATTTTATGCTCCTATTAACCATTGAATATGGTTGTACATGTATAATTAATTATATAGATATAAATATATATGTGCTCATGCATAAAGAAATGATAGGACTGTTTGTTATGTTCCTATGGACCATTGAATTATATCGAATTGCCATTTAAATCTATACATACACAAATACTATATAGAATAGAAAATGAATAACAATCCATATATATTCTTTATATTATATATAACCACAAAAAGATAGTGATTCAATAGACTACAAGTGTATTGCAAAATTAGCTGTCATATTCAAATGAACCTTGTTCAAAGTATTTACAAAAAAGCCTATGTATTCAATCGATCATGGTTCAAATATTACAGTTGGACTACCATAGGCCAAAGACTCTATTACCACTTGTACTGCAAAAAAAAATCTAAGAAGTATGCATAAAATTTGTATGTAACCGAAGTAATGCATGCATAGATCAGAACTCGAATAACTTTCGAGCAAGATGTTTTTTTTTATCCAATTACCTTGAATTGCACAACCTATAAAAGAGAAAGACAAGGGTTTAGTAAACTATGCTATCATTTTAATGGAAATCAAATATTGAGAATAAGTCAAGGACAATACTTATCTTGAGTTAGGTGAAGAACCAAATCGCCACTTGTTCTTTTGCGACAATCTGTCCACAATCTAGAAGGAGGAGGAGTGGACCCAAAATCGATTGATGGGTACCCTCGCAAAACATAAAAGGGCCCCATAATTAATTTCATGTAACCATGCATAAAACTTAACACTCAAAAAGAGATAGGCGACAACATATAACTAGCATCGAATTAGACTGTGCATAGATTAATCAACAGGAAGCACACATTTATATTTTCTCTGAGCCCTGTGTATATTCACATTTAAATCTTTAAAATCTAAAGAGGCACATAAGATGCGTCCTGTGTGTGTTCACATGTTCATAAGAGGCGCATAAGAGTTGTGAGCTCTGTATTGTTCACATTGAATCACAAAAATTGAATAACACTACAGTAAGAACCAAATCCCTTCCGACAAAGAAATCATTTTATAACCAGGGGGTACAAGCAAGTGTCGTTTCAAATGATTAAACCCTTTTTTATATTGCTAATTATATGCACGAAAAGTAAATATGAAAACCCTTCCACAAAATGTTAATGTTTACACAGAGCGTAGATCTACAAATTCCCACATAGGATTAATACTGTTATATGTAGTTACATAGACCGAAAATATACGAATCCCCACAAAGGATTAATATTGGTAGATATATTTACAACAGAGCGTAAATCTACAAATTCCCACATAGGATTAATATTGCTAGATATATTTACAATAGAGCGTAGATCTACAAATCCCCATAAAGGATTAGTACTGCTAAATATAACCACACAGAGCATAATTACGAATTCCCCAGAGTGTTAATAAAATTACACAGAGCATAATTACGAATTTCCACAGAGGGTTAAATACTGTTATTCACATACATAGAGAGTAAATTTTGAATTCCCATAGAGTATTAACGCTGCTATTTATAAATACACAGAGGGAAAAATTTGAACTACCCACAGAGGGTTAGTATTACTATATAATTATATAGAGTACAAATTATGAAGATGTCCTACGGATTATTTGACAATAGACAGGTCGAGATAATAGCAGTCAGTGTAGAAAGTTTCGAGATTCTTAGGATGAGTTCCAGAGAATAGGATTAGTAGGGTTATAACAGTGAAATGAGACAGACCAGGGTTCAACCTTTAAAAAAAATTTCGGGCGACGAAAGAACTGTAATGAGTATGGGGTAGTAGAACAACAACCAATCAAGGAAAACTCAATAACCCTCCAGCCCCGAAAACCTTAAACACAAAGGAAAACTGGGAGGAAAATGCTTACGGAGGTGCAATGATAATATAATGTAAATCCTCAAAAGAGAGCGAAAAATGAGGAGTCTGTCAATAGACCTCTTTTTTATTTCTACATTGCATCAAAATAGAGGATTCATTCACAGTATACATAAGAAACATAGTCTTTTACTTACCTTGCACATAGAAGAACCATAGATGCATTGCCTCCTTCTATCGTTACCAGGGTCGAGCTTCCCAAGTCGTCGACCATATACAGAGTAGGGGAAAATGTTAGTTACAACGTAGAGGCCAATTTTATATACAACTCAGAGGTAAGTTTCGTGTTACAGGACCAAAGGGGGAAAACAATAAAAAAATGTGACCTTGAAGGCCACACAAAGAGGAGTAATAGCTATTAGTACACCCTATGTTGTGCCATGCAGTATCACCTAAGTGTCAAGTTTGGAAGGATGAGACACGCCTCTCCATTATCGAAACAACTAGGAGTAAATGCCTGCAGACCCGGCCTGTCAGCCACCATTAAAACATATTCAAACCAATTTATTGCTGAGTTGTGTTTCCATTCGGGTAGGGTTACAAACAATACACTATGTATTGATATACACTCGGTACACTATGCTAAGGGCATACGTCGTTATGGTACCAACATATTAGTCTATATGTTAAATGATAGGTATATCATTGGGATAGTATTAATGTTATGGTAACATATTAGTCTATATGTTAAACGATAATTATATCATTGGGATAGTATTAATGTTATGGTAACATATAAGAGTCTATATGTTAAACAATATACATATATTGTGGATAGTATTAGCGTTTGGTATCCATATAATAATTTGTATGTTGAACAATGTATATATTGTTGTGGCTAATGTTAGCATTACATGATAGTCTATATGGTAAGTGAAATGTATATTGATATGGATAGTATGAGGGTTATATCCATATGATAGTCTATACGATAAATGATACATATATAGTTATGGTTAGTATTATGGATAAACTATGTGATAGTCTATAGTCTATAGTTTATAGTATACATTATTGATCAGAGCTAGGAGAAATCTGTAGAAGTAGACGATAGACGATTAATGATAGTCTATTATGCATTTTCTTCAATACAAATAAGTGTATGTTTATAATCCAATAACGACGGTAAAACTGCTATGCATACAATAAAGAAATAACAACATGTTTAATGGATTATCTATGTTTCACAATCAAGGTTAGAGAGTCAAGGAACTTTAATGTCCCCTAACAATTTTTTTTTTTTTGGTAAATTTGGGGTACATTAGATATGGTATCAGAGCTGAAGGTTACAACATTTGGACCTTAGGGCAAGGCCAAATTATTTTAATTTTTTATTTTCTGTTGAAGAAAAAAATCTAACAAATATGTTCATTGTTACAAACAAAAAAAATGTTGGTCTAATGTGATAATGTTAGCACAAAATGAAGAAGAAATCATATCTGAAGAGAATCCTAATCAAGGACTTCCTAAAGAACCAGGGCATAACAACGAAGGGAGTTCAACCCCTAGGTTTTGGAAATAATGAATAAACTTATTGTGGAATTACAAGTGTTTAAAGAAGATAACGAAAAGCTGAAAAAGGAATAGGAAGACCAATTAGAAATAAATGAAATGTTGCTACGCAGTATAGTAACAAGGAAGAGCCCAAAGGACAATGAAAAAGAAGAATAAGTCAACAAAAGGTCCTCTAAAAAATCTGGTCATGAAACATAAAATGAGAATAGTTCTTCCGAAGACACACATGTGGCATGAAACAAAACAACTATAGGAAGAAAAAGAAAACAAGTAGATCACCTAGAAGGTGAATTGAAGAAAATAAAACCGTCCACCTTTGACGGGGAATCAAGGACGATTGAAGAGGTTGAAGCATGGCTACTAGATATAAAGAAATACTTCCATATTTACAATTACTCTAGTAATATGAAAGTCAGAATGACCATTTACAACTTGAAGGGAAAAGAAGGTATATGGTGGCAAGACCTAAAATTGGCTAAGGGATCAAAAGAGAAACAAATGGAATGGTCAAATTTTAAGAAATATTTCAATAAGAAATATTTTTCAGAAAGCTATTACGAAAGAAAGACTAAGGAATTCTATGAGCTAAGGCTCGGAAAAATGACCATGGAGGACCTGATAAATAAATTTCTAGAACTATTGAGATTTGTACCATACATCAAGGAAGATAAAGTAAAGATACAACGATTCTTAAGTTGTCTACCACATTTGTACAAAGACATAATTTAATTTGACAATCCCAATACTTTAAATGAAGTGTTTAGAAATCCTTGGATGTGCTATGATCAGTACAAACATAGGTATGAAATTCCCAAGGCATGGAAGGACAAGAAACAAAACAGATTAAATCAACGAAATAAAGGCTTCCAACCAACCTCTTTCTAGAATATGGAAAAAAGTTTTTAAAAGATGGACTATCATTCCAACACATAGAGTGCTCAAGGGGGAGGTAGACCAGTTAACCTGGGAGTCAAGAAAGTTGGGGACAACCCCAAAGAACCATTGAAGTGTTGGGAGTGTGGAGAACCTCACTTGAGGAGAAACTTCCCACGCTTAATTTGCACAGCGAGAAATACAGTCCATAACCTACAAGAAGCTTATACAATAGTAGATATGGGTAGAAGCATGCACAAAATTAATCCAGTTGTGGATGATAGGAAAGTTGA
Source organism: Picea glauca (assembly GCA_000966675.3). Classification (NCBI taxonomy): domain Eukaryota; kingdom Viridiplantae; phylum Streptophyta; class Pinopsida; order Pinales; family Pinaceae; genus Picea; species Picea glauca. Next base: position 4,615 of record JZKD02S1425843.1, on the reverse strand, counting down.
TCATCAATCCGCTATAATGGATGTTGAAGGTAAAATTCATGATAACTACATTTCTATATTAATTGACCTAGGAGCTAGTCTAAGTTATATTACTCCTGGTTTAGTTGAATTAAACAAACTCAAGACAGTAAAGCATGCTAAGTCCTGGTTAGTACAATTAGCAACATGGGCTAAGAGAAAAGTAATAGATTTTATCCCTGAATGTGAAATCAACATAGACAGTCAAAGTACAAAGTTAAATCTGAACATTTAACCTTTGGGATCTTACGATATAATCATTGAAATGGACTGGTTAAAGAAACATAAAGTAATTTTAAACTGTTATAGTTACATAGACAAAAACAACACAGTTAGGACGATACAAGGGATCAGAAAACTAGTTTCGTCTAGGAAGATATTAGCCATGAAGTTTAAGAAATGTATGAACAAAGGTTGCCAAGTTTATGATTTCCAAGTAAATAATTTGTTAGAAAAGGAAAACAAACCCAGTTTAGAGGACTTTGCAATCCTACATGGGTTTAGAGATGTATTTTTGGACGAAATACTAGAACTACCTCCAAGAAGAGAGATAGATTTCTCTATCGATCTACTACCTGGATCTTCCCCGATATCTAAGGCACCTTATAGAATGAGTTTACTCGAATTAACAGAACTAAAAATTCAGCTGTAAGAATTTTTAGATAAAGAATATATCAGGCCAAGCATCTCTCCTTGGGGAGCACCGGTTCTTTTCGTTAAAAATAAAGATGGGACTTTGAGACTATGCATTGACTATCGATAACTAAATAAGATGACGATCAAGAATAAGTATCCTTTACCCATAATTAATGACATGTTTGACCAAGTGGGAGGAGCAAAGATCTTCTCTAAGTTATATTTAAGGTTTGGTTATCACTAAGTCAGAATAAAGGAAGAAGATATAAATAAAACAACATTTAGAGCATGATACAGATACTATGAGTTTTTCATAATTCCGTTTGGTCTTACTAATGCACCAACAACCTTTATGTGTTTGATGAATAGTATATTCAATCAATACCTGGATAAATTTGTGTTGGTGTTTATCGATGATATTTTAGTTTACTTGAAAACGACAAAAGAACATGAAGAACATCTGAAGATAGTATTGCAAACCTTAAGGAAACACAAGTTGTATGCGAAGTTTGATAAGTGTGACTTCTACCAAAGAAGGATACAGTACCTAGGACACATGATATCCAAAGAGGGTATTGCAGTTGATCTAGAAAAGATAAAATCCATTATGGAATGACCTACCCCTAAGGGTGTAGAAAACATCAGATCATTCATGGGAATTATTGGTTATTACCGAAGATTTATCGAAGGATTTTGTAAGATCACGTATCCAATTACAACCCTACAGAAAAAAGGTAATAAGATTTACTTGGTCACTAAAGTGTCAGGACAAATTTGATAAATTAAAAGGACTGTTAACTATAACACCTATCCTAAGAGTAGCAGATCCTGATAAATATTTTACAGTTTGTGTGGATGCAAACAAAGAAGGCTTGGGAGGTGTCCTAACACAAGATGGACATGTCATATGTTATGAATCATGTAAACTTAAAGAACATGAAAAGAATTACGTTACACATGATTTGGAGTTAGCAACCATAATTCATGTGCTAAAAATGTGGTGACATTATTTAATGGGGAGAAAGTTTCTGCTACTAACCAACAACAGTGGTGTAAAGTTTTTATTCAGTCAACCAGATCTCAAGGCAAGGAAGGAAAGATGACTAGCCTTTTTAAGTGAATTTGATTTCGAAGTAAGACACATCAAAGGCAAAGAAAACAAAGTTTAAGATGCCCTAAGTCGAATGTTTAACATAATTATTGAGATAAGTGTTAGCAAAGAAGAAAACAACATCAAACAAAGAATAAAATATGCAAACTGTAATGATGAAAAATACATCAAAACAACGACAAAATTGAAAGAAAATGCAGAAAAACTGAACAAAAGAGATCTGAGTTTAGATAAAAATGGATTGCTAAGGTTCAAAAACAGGTTGTACATACCTAATTCTGCTGAATTAAAATAAAAAATTCTTGACAAATTGTACAAAAGGCTGTATTCTGGTCATCCACGATACCAGAAAATGATAACAACCTTAAGAAAATTGTTTTATTGGCCTAACATGAAGAGTGAAACTATTGGATATTTATCTAAATGCTTATATTGTCAATAGGTAAAGGCTGAACATCAACATCGAGCCGGTCTGCTATAGCCTCTACCTATACCAGAATGGAAATGGGAGATTATCTCGTTGGACTTCATCACAGGTTTTCCTAAGACTCAAAAGCAAAATGACTCAATTATGGTAGTGATTGATAAACTTAGCAAATCTACACATTTTATACCCGTGAAATCTACTTATACAACAATTAATATTGCTGAAATTTTTATGAAAAAAATATTTAGATTGCATGGAATTCCTAAGATGGTGATCTCTGATAGAGATGTCAAATTTACGTCAAAATTTTTGGAAGGAATTTTTTGCAGGATTGGATACTAACCTGAATTTAAGCACAAGCTACCATCCACAAATGGATGGGCAAACTGAACGAACAATCAGATTGTGGAAGACATGTTACGAATGTATGTGAGAATGAAACCAACTAAGTGGATTACAATAATGGCTATCAGACATCAATAAAGATGAGTCCCTTCAAAGAATTATACAGAAGGAAATGCACAACCCTGATTAGCTGGGATAATCCAGGTGACAGGCTTATGATGGGACCAAAAATGCTCCAGGAAATGAAGAAAATGGTAAAAAGGGTACAACAAAATTTGAAGGAGGCTCAAGACCAACAGAAAAACTACACAGATTTAAAAAGGAGACACTAGGAATTTCAAATTGGGGACCATGTATATCTGAAAGTCAAAGCAAGGAGGAGCTTTCTAAAGCTAGGAAATTGTTCAAAGTTGGTGCCCAGGTTTTTGTGGCCCCTTCGAGATTTTAACTCGAATCAACTAACACTTCCTGCAAACTTAAAAGTTCATGATGTTTTTCATGTTTCCTTATTAAAAAATTATGTTCATGATCCTACTCACATCATTGATTGGAACATGGTGTAGGTGGAACCAGAAGGCAAGTTCCAAGTAGAACCTCTGCGCATTCTGGATAGGAAAGAAACAATACTTGGAATAGAGCCATCGCACAGAAAAAAGTGCAATCGAAGCACTTTATCCCTAACGAGGCCACTTGGGAATTGAAGGAAGATTTGTAGAAATATTATCCAACCCTATTCCGAGATAGGAATGAACACTAAAGACAGTGTTGTACGTAAGGAGGAGAGGATGTAATATCCCCAACAATTAGAATATTAAGGTCTAAGTGAACTTTGGAATAAATTTCCGTATTTGGAAAATTCGGATTTGGAAATTATTTTCCATTTATGGCAAATCCAAATTTGGAATTTTTGTTATTGTAATTAATTATTTGATGACTATTGGGTAAATATTTGACATGCCCAACTAACCTCTTTTATTTTTGACACATGTGAAAGACAACATTTTTATAAATTAAATGCTGGAAGACAAATGGAACAACTAGGTTAGAAATAACTGACCATGACTCCATGAGTGGGGAACATGTTTTAGTTACCTCAAGGATGATTTTTACAAGTGGAAAATGTGGAATTTGATCACTAGTAGCTCCTAAAAATCAGGGATTTGTAAAGCTGTGAATTTCCCAAGGAGAGAAGGAAAGACATAGGCACAAGATGCATATAAAAACAAGATATGGAGGAGGCATGACACTACTTATTATGTTGGAGAAAAGAAAATATTTTGTTGTTATGAGCATTGTTAGTGTAAGGCAAAGAAATTTCTGATCTGTGGATGGTGACTGTAGCTAAGGAGGATCATTCAATTTTCCCTTATGGACTCATGGTCAGGATAGGGGGTGAATAGGGCAAGTGAACTTGGTTGTTATGTTCTATGGTTGGGTGGAACATGGTTGTTCCATTTGGATTCCAGCATCAGGTTTTAGATATGTATCTAGACTTGTATTCCTTGTCAATTTTATGCTTTTGATTTTTAATTGTTAGGAATATGATGGCTTATTATAGTGGAATTATATTATACTGGGTAATTGAAATGTGATGATGGTATATATATATTCACACACACACACACACACACACACACACACACACATATGGATGTTCTCAGACATAAAGAAATGGAAGAACTATTTTATGCTATAATTAATTATATAGATATAAATATATATGTGCTCATGCATAAAGAAATGATAGGACTATCTGTTATGTTCCTATGAACCATTGGATTATATCGAATTTCCATTTAAATATGTACATAAACAAATACCATAGAGAATAGACAACGAATAACAATCCATATATAATCTTTATATTATCTATCACCATAGAAAGATAGTGATTCAATAGACTACAAGTGTATTGCAAAAGTAGTTGTCATATTCAAATGAACCTTGTTCAAAGTATTTACAAAAACAGCCTGTGTATTCAATCGATCATGGTTCAAATATTACAGTTGGAGTACCATAGGCCAAAGACTCCATTACCACTTGTATTGTAAACATAATCTAAGAAGTATGCATAAAAT
>JZKD02S1425832.1:0-11110 GCA_000966675.3 Picea glauca | reverse complement strand
CTTGGTCCCAGACCAAGAACCCTATGCCCCAGGCATGGGTACCCTGGACCATGTCCAGGGGCCCTAGACACAACTAGGGTCTTATAACAGCTTGGTCCCAGACCAAGAACCCCAGGAGTGCACTGGGGGCCCTAGATCTCGTCTAGGGTCTTAGCCACCCTCCAGGAGAATGGCTCTTGCAGCTGCTGTAAATTTAACACCTACCTTCCATGAAATTTGCATGACAACACCTAATGATTGAGCATAACCCTTCCCTTATTCTTACAAATGAATTGATTTTCTAGCTTCAAACCAACAACCACAATCCACTTTTATGACAGAAATAACTTCATTCAAATCCGATTTCTCATCTATTAACACATCCCTACTCACAACAACATAGTTTGGATCCAAAAGCCTATAGGCTTTTGTTTCTTCGGAATAGCCAACAAACAACAATGTTTTATTCCTGGCATCTAATCTACATTTTTTCTTCCAAAATTCCTACATAAACAATAAAACCAAAGATTATAAAGTAACTTGACTTTGTAGAAATTTCTGAATTGTAGAGTTCTCATGCAAAAGAAAAATTTCACCTCTTAACAAGAGGTTTCCCAGATTTTAACCCTGTGAGTTTTCAGCCTTAGGGCTGTTATGAAATATAAACAAACAGTAGCAGCAGCAGACTATATTTCAATTCTTAACAATTCCAATCCACTAGGCAATTCAAGAGAAAAGACACCAATGTGTTCCAATCATTTTCAGCCCTCTAGGGCAATCTTATCATGCATATAACAGATCTGAAAACACTTATGACAGCTGTAAAAACAGCTGTAAATATGCCCTTATATTCTTCAATTATAATGTTAACTCAGTCAACATATTCACCCTTAACTTATGTCAAGGCAGCAAGACATATAGTGCTGGAAATTACAAACTATGAACTTCCAACCTCATTAGACTTCATGTGGAGAAATTAGAATTTTAGATCCCATTCAAAATTTATCAGACTTGACAGTTTTTAGGGTTTCAAGATTGGCAAGATTGCAATGTTTCCACTGGATTCTATCATGTATGAGGGTATGGAACTTACATTTAGTCAAGAGCACCAAGCCCTCTATGGACCTCGATGTTGATGGCATTGATTGTCGACCTCCTCTGTCATGACCCTAGTAAAAATGTACCCTTCACTCAAGCAAAATCACTGATTAGGCATGTTAAGATTTTTCTATCTTATTTTAATTCTTAGAGGGTGATATTGACGATGAGGATCTCAATATAGGAAATGATTTTGATGATATGTAGTTATTTATTGTAGCATGATTTTTTTTGGACTCAAGAGGCCATTTAGAGCCTCTTTGTTGATGTATTTTGGTTCAGAGATGGATCACACTTAGTGCTATTTTGGTTATATGCACCCTTACTTGCTATATACATGAGAAACTTTACATATTTGTGTATAATGTTTTGGATTCATATGGATGCACATGAATATATATGTTTTTTTTTTCAAAATTTGAATATTTTATGTAATTTTTGGTCGACTAGTTTTGTGGTCCAGTTTTTTTTGGTTTCGGTCCGGTTCAGGTTTTTGGGGTCGACCAGTTCGATGACCGGTCCAGTTCTGATAACTTTGTTTGGCACACTTCACAAGCAAGATTACACTCATCTATAGGAGCGTTCTACATTAAAGGCATTTATTGAGGGAGTTTATGGCATATGAAGATGACATGTGGGCTAGGTGGACCTTTTCAAACTTTAAGTCACGACAATAGGATCACTAGAAGAGGACCATTTTTATATTATTTTATGGAGGGTGTGAGCTTTTCTTGTGGAGGAAAAGATGGAGATGGGTGTTTTAGGCCTTTCATAAATAATATTTTAATGAAAAAGTTGGTGGAAAAGAAAGAGAAGTATTATTTTATTATTTCATATATCTTAACCTAATCACTCTAGGGTTTGAAGAGAAAACTATAAATAGAAAGCTCATTTCATTTGCAAAGGGTGATTTTGGGAGGAGAAAGAAAGTAGGTATACTTGGCTGTTGTGGTTGTAAGGTTGAATCTTTTGGGGCTATCATATTCATCTTTCGTTCTTTCAGAGATGGTATATTTGTAAGGTCACCATTATATATATTTGCTATCATATCTTTTGGCAATAGGACTTTTCTATTGCTGTTATATAGGCTGTTTATTATCTAAAAGAGGGTTTGAATGGTGGTGGTTTTAGCAGCCCTCTTCTATATTTTCTTGTCAAACCTGTTTTGTGATGTACTAAGGAGCTGTTCATGCAGTAAATATGGTTGTTTCTTCACTCAGATATCATCTTTGACAGATATATGGTTGTGATAAATTGATGGATGTGCTATTCTACTTCTTATGTATGTTTCACTTGACTGTTATTAATATACCAGATCTGTTATGACTGATAATATCCACTGCTAGGGGGTTTAACATGTCCTTCTTCATGTGTTCTAAAGCACCGCTGATTGCCTAGTGTTGAGAATTATAGCTCAGACAGGAACTTCCACACAAGTTCCATGTGAAAGTGTGAGAAGTAGTTCAAGATATTTTTGAAAAGTAATTCTATTTTCGAAAAGTAAATTCTATTTTGTAATTCACTTTAATTAAAAAGTGAAAGTCTTATTTTTAGCAGTTGAGTCTAAAAGTGTATTTCATGCATGCATGACTTAGAGTAGGAGTAATCTCAGAAACAGATTAGGTTTTGGTCTCAACTAAAACTATAAAGACAGGTCTCGTTCACACACAAATGAGTGGTTGAGCAGGTTGAGAGAGAGAGAGAGAGAGTGCAGGCAGCCAGGAAAGAGGCATTTCCAGGTAGCACATAGTTCTGTACTGTTGTACGGACAGAACCGTATGAATCTGTACAGCAGCCATACAATCAGTACAGCAGTGCTGTACAGCAGAGAACTACTTTTTTTGGTTTTTTCAGCAGGTTTACCTCTCAAGCAGCCTGTAGAAGCTCAAGTTCAAGGTGATTTTGGTAACTGTGCAACTGCTGGTTTTAAGCAGCGTGTGAAGGTTTTCTTGTAAGTTTTTCGAAGGAATGTAAAGCTAGTTTGGAAGGAGTAATTACCTGTGTATGTGTATTTTTTGGCTTCTGCTATTTAATTTCAAGCTACTGTGTGATTAATGCTATGGTCTGAAATTTAATTTCAGCATTAATTAAATTCAGCAATTACTTGTTTAATGAGATCATAAGGACTTTAGTCACCGAAGGCTTGAAATTTTTACACCTAGATTCCACAACCTTATGACAAGGCACCAATCTTCTGGGAATCCACAATATTAACTTATAAAAATCCAAAAAGAATTGCATTCCATAAATCTAATTTGTAGATCTGTGTTTAAAGGACAGATTTATGGTCTTATTCTAGGGTTTCCCCCCTTGGTTAGAAAAGCACCAACTTAAAGAGTGGAGGACTACCAAAGAGATGACAGTGGGCGGTGTCCTTGGACTTGGATAATTTTTGAAATGCAGGTTGAAAGGTCAACATGTGGTAGGTGGGATAAATTTATCATTCAACATTGAGTCTAATCTGACAAATGAGTCAACGGTTAAATGTGTGGTTGGTGACTTGGCATATGTTGTATCAATTGGTTCAGTTACGTTCCATGTAGTCAACTTTATCTTTTGCTTTGTGTTTGGATCAAAGCTGATATTTGAAGTGTAGATGAGAGGGATATGTGCATCCAAAAAACATCAGAATGTGAGGTTATGGACAACAAAATGGAGAATTTCTAGCATGTTGCTATTCATCATCATCTTATTTAGTGGCTTATTGAGAATGAGGATCTTGAGTTGTGTCATTACACAACTCATTGTCAGGAAACATCTTATTACACGACTCATTGTCAGGAAACATCTTATTCGTTGTGCTTGGTGCAGATAAGTTTGTGATTTTTTGGCACAAGTATTTGTTTACAATATGATCAGTAAGTGTGTGGTAGAATTAACATAGTCTAATGGTCACATCATTACATTTATTTGGTGTTAGTATTTAGATAATAAAGTGTCTTAGGACACAATGTAATAAAGTCTCATGTCACATAATAAAGGAGTTTAAGATGCGTAATGTGTTAAGTTTTAACTATGTGATAATTGCGTCTTAGTTCAATACTAATTGGTTCCGTGGGTGATTATCTTCCTCCACAATAATTTATGTGATGTACATCTTTTTCATCATGGAATAATACACTTACTTCCCACTCTCCTTTTCTCTTCAATTCTGCAATATGTATATGTGTGCATAAATCTTAAATGAAAGATGAGGTGTTGATGGCAATTGTCTTAACAAATTGATGAAATCTTATCTAGTGTTCATCTCAACCATCAACATGACATTGAAATCAAGAGTTGTAACATTTGAAGACTTGTTTGAACTCTTCTTCTAGGAGGAACAAGTTCATTTGAAGTTTGGAGAAAGAGAAACTTTAGGAGTGTCCAGTGCTAAGAGTAAGGGAAAGAAGGTGAAAGATGAAAGTGGCTTTGTTAGCAAGAAGTCAAACAAGATTTGCTAGTATTGTGGGGAGTTAAGAGGGATTGTAAGAAGCTAATGATGGATTTATTTAGAAGAATCAATTTAATTTTGCAATAGAAAATGGTGATATAGAGCCTTTTTTGTTGTGTCTTTTAGCATGACATCATGAAATGATGTTGTATACATCCCAGGACGAATGGTCACAATTGATTGAATATGACCACCATAAGAGGGTATATTGAGGTTTGATTGGATCAAGATTACTTAAGAAGATAGGAGAAGGTTACAGTGGTCGATACAAGGTACAATTGTTGGTGCAGGGTACATATGTTGGACACAGGTGCATCATACTGTCGCATGGTACATGGCATGGATAGGGTAACATGTATAAGGTACGGGTGCAGGGTATACAGGTAGGCAACTTATCTTGGCTTAGCAGGACCATCTTGATTTTCTTGCTCTCTGGGTGGGATTAGTGTTCATTATGACCAGCAGGGGTTATTGGTATAATGATCAATGTAATGTTTACAATTCATGGTAAATAAAGAAACAAGGCATGTCAATTTAATAAATTAGAAGCTTGGCACGTACATATGAGGTGTAAAGATAGGAAGGTACACAAAAGGTCGTTAGATCATTAAATGCACATCTACCCGATGCAGAATTTCTTATTTCTTACATTATTGTAATCTTAATACTTTTTTGCTTTATTTTGTTGTTTCTGTATTTGTATCTACCAAAATGGCTTTAACAACAAGATTGAATGTTCAAAGGTTAGGTAATGTTTCGACTAAGACCAACAACAATTCTCAATGATGTTTTTTTATCCTTTGTCTATTCTCATGCCAATTTCAGGTTTATGTATTTGTTTTTTGCATGAACTTTATGAAATTGTATCTTGATATCATTGTGCATGCATAACCAAGAAATGTAAAATCCAAATCCTAGCCATAAGTTCTAGGTGTCAATAAAGGTTAGCTTAGTCTCGTTGCTTGAACATTACAATGCAAGTGGGCATTGCTCTTGACTATGCAATGTTTATGGTCTTTGTATATTGTACTCATATTTAGTCCATGAGATAATTTAGGTGAGTTTGAGTTTGTAGGTGTGAACTGTGTAAATCTTTTATTGGCATGTATCCATTGTTTTTTCTTTTTAAGCTTGTGCATACTATAAATCATGGACAAGCATGTGCAATGTTTGTAAGCCCTTAAAGGAGTGTCAAGTTCTTCTTACTCTTGGTTGGATGTTGTTTTGTTGTATTTTTTCAATCACATGTAAGCCTCATATTGTTCCCATGGTGAACAATGGATGTTACCTTATGCCACTGACCCTCTACCCTTAGGACTAACATCCTTGTCTATGTGTATCCATATCCATATCTATATATTTGTTCATTAATTCAATCCAATATTCAGATTGGTGCCTGTTGAGTATGAGCTACATGCAAGATATCATGATTGTTATATGAAGCCTTTAGCATTAGTTTCTAGACTTAAGCCTTGTTGAAACTATTTCTTATCCTTTTGAAGCTCCTTCTGACAAGCCTATGATAATTAAGTCATACTCATAATGTGATTTACCCTTGAAGGTCATAGTTTACCACGTGCTTTTTAAGATGTTTAGGAAACCTCCAAAATTTCCTTCAGCTATAATTTACCCATGTCCAATTCAATATATATTTAGGTGAGTGACAAAGTTCCTATTCTTTGGACTTGTTCAGGATGGAAAGGAATTTCTTGATTGAGTTGCCATTACTTTCAAAAGCACCTATTGTTGTAATGTGAAGGAGTAGCTTTGGCAATTTAACAAATGCATGTTGGCACACAAGATAGTATTGGTTGGATTAAACTTAGGAACCCTTGTTTCATGGACAAACTTACTCTTCTCCATAATCAATGACAACCTTCCAACACTTCGTCTCTGCTTTTTGCAGCACGAAATCCTCTGATGATTAAAATCTTGGAGTAGAGATTAAGATATTAGATTCCTAAAATACCCAAGGGTGTCTTTGAAAAATTGTGCATGGTGGGGTTGAGAATGATTGAATTTGTAAATTAAAAGCTAAGACTAAAAATAAATAGAATTTTCTTGAAGGGAATTAGAAACTAACTTTAGGGAAGGAATTTACAACTTGACACTAACTTTTTGCATGCGGAAGGAATTGAAACCAAAAGAAACATCGGGGATTTTGAGAGGATGATTCACGATATTCCTTTCAAGGATTCCTTAAAGGAGTAGATGTGTGTTGATGGTTGTCTTTTCTAAAGAGTTGGGGCCGCACCAAACTTACTGAAACAAATCTGACTTGAACCAAGAGAAAAGGATGCATCTTCACAATAACTCTTCTTTATTTATTCTTGTTTAATCTTACTATTGAAAATGATCTCATAGACTTTTGAGGGATATTTTTCACTAAAAAATGCCTCGTTCAAGGAAACTAGTGAAGGTTTTCAATAATGAGGAGCCACATCACAACCCTCCTTTGACATAGGAGAAGTGACATACGGCTTAAAACTACGTTACAAATGACATTAAATAGGAATCATGGCAGAGTGTTTCTTGCATGGCTTTTTACATACTTATTTCTTTTTTTAATTTTCTTTTTCCTAAATAATTTGTTTGCATTCAAATTGTGGAATGTTTGACTTGTAGTTTTTTTCCTTTTCTTTATTTTTTTTTATCATGTGAAATACACATTCTGGGGAAACTTGTTGGGTGCTTCCCTTCGTTCTGAGGATGGTACCCAGGGTAAACTGGATTTTGTAGAAGCTCGAGGCTTTGTCAACATAGGGCTCAATGCTGTTACAACAATATACTCATTAAGAGGCCAACATGTCACTTGCGGGAAATTTAATTTGGGCTGGGAGGATAACACTCCTTCTCACAACCGCCTGGGCTAGATCCAATTGCCTTGTTGTTTCTAGTTGTGGAAAGCCATTTGCATTATATTCTTAAATGTATAAATAATCAATTGCAGAAGGTGTATTGCAAGGTTGGAAACTACCTTTGTCTGTTCCCTTTGAGTGAAGGCATTCCTTGGTGTATATGTCAATTTTTGTGTAGTGTCATACTTTGGTTTTGTCAAGTTTTCTTCACTCCTATATTTTTTTATGGATGAATCTGTTGATATAAATATAATGAATCACCAAGACATCTTAACAGTGTAATTGGCAACAAAATCAATGGGCATTTATGCAAGTGTAAAGTGCATTTCTCTTTGGAATTTTTTGCGTGTAATTTATATTTAAAGCCTTCAAACATTCTTATGAATTTAAATGGTGGGAGTCTATAACAAATGTTGTTTCTTCTTTGCAGGCGAGTGTGGATATGATGTTCAAAAGGTACAATAAGTAGCCCTTAAAATGGTGGATTTTCTTCACACCTCTAAGCATTCCATTTCTTGATCTCTTTCACACTCTTTTCTATTTGTTACTCATTATATTCGATTTGATAATTTGCCATATGGAGAAAAACAAATTTGAAATTCTAGATGGAGTAGCTTAATTTTGAGTGGTTCATTATTTGACATCTTTTTTGCAATATTTGAGTCTATTAAAAGATATTGATGAAAGTGTTACTAAGGGTCACATGTTATTCACTTAAAATATGATAAATCATAGTTATGGGTCAGCTTAATGGAACGTGAATGGTTCACTAGATGAAGTTCATTTCATATATATAAGACAAAACTACATCAAAATATTTAGTACATCTTTCTATTTTGAGTTTTGAGTTTTGGATTTATATATGTTAATTTCTACAATCTAAAGCATGTGCTAATGTGGATGTTAGTGAGTCAAATGAGATAAGCCCTATTGATTTGTATGACTTGATATGCAGCCAACCAATAATATTTAGAAAAAATTGTGGAGATTATGTTAATAGTATGTTAAAAATTATTAAAATATACCAAAGGTAGTTGCGTGGTTGATTTTTGAAACATTGTTCACGTTATAACCATGTTTAGGTTATGAATTGTTTTTAGTATTTATACTATATCTTTGAGAAGTATGGGGCATGAACATTCTTCCCATTATTTGCAGAAATTTTATGCCTTGTGTGCAATTTATGGGCAAATTCTTTGTGTGCAATTATTTGTTTTATATAACTAATGCAATAATCTTGGTATCATTTATTTTGTTCTATTGTGTAGGTATGTAATGTGCAATTTCCTTCCTTGTATATGCCAATCCTAATAATATTTCAACTTGAGCACCCCTCCCTAAACCACAACATTTGTCGTTGCTTATTTATAACAAATATGGACTTTATTTGTAAATTGGATGGTGATAGTGTATGTGGATGAGAGATTATGGGTATAGGAGGATATTAGGCTTCATCAAGGATATACGATGTAAAAGAGATAGATGATTCAATTGCGATATGTTTATAGAGAGTTGTGGTCTAATGTTGACAAAGACATTTTTGAAGATTTGTGTCCATTATGAGGAAGATGAATGTATAATCATACAGGAAATGATTGATAAAAATCTAGTTGTTAAGGCCATTTTCTAGTTACCTCCAATATATCTTGATCAATATGGCCTTTTTTCTCCAACAACTGCACATGGTGTTACGACAAAATCTACTACCTCCCAAATGATGTAAAGTCCCAAACATCAAGGGGCTAGTTTCGTGCAACTATGGAAGGCTACCCACTGTCACCTCAATAACTCTTCCTCACACTTTTGGTTGGCTCTTCTCCAACTCAAGGCCGCCCCCCAGCCCCCGCCGAAGATAGGATTGCTAAGGCTATAGAATGTAGGCTCAAGATGATTTTGTGAAGAGTTAGCCTAAGCAAAACAAATGGTTGTAGTGAAATGGAAATGAGAATGAAAGGAAAGGAAGAAGAGGGAACAAGGAAATGGGATGATATGGGACATGTTACCCCCTTAGACTAGGGGTAACTAAGGAGATCATGTCTCGAGGCAAATATGTAGCAGACATGGAGTGCCGAGAGCCAGATTGACTAGCATAGCCCTACATGGCCCCTCCTATCTTGACTCACACCATCGATCATCACCAACAACAGGGCAACATCCATCACACCGACATGGCCCCAGAGGACAGCAGGTCTTGCTTCATAAGGTAATAAGTTCGGTTTCATGGTAAGTGCCACTTTAATAATTGAAGCATTTGAATATGTTGCAAAGAATCCTTTCTTGATTATAGAATGTTTGCTTGGAAACTATACCCTTTGCCTTATTTAACCTTGGTGGGTGTCATCATGTCCTAGTAAGTTGGTCACCCTCAGGAATGGGGTGCTACTAGGGGGTTCCTTGAAGAGTCATCGTACCATTCCCGATCATACTTATCACTTTTTGTACTTCTTCCATTTCGTCTCCTCACCTTTTGGGTTTTCAGGCTTATTGACCCAAGAAGGGCATGCACCTTATTTCATGGGAAGAAGGGGCCATTAGGCTCGGAGGTGCCCTAGAAAAAACATCATGCAATAAAAGCTCGCCCTGGGATCTCGAGAGCAATGAAACGCTGTTATGAACATAAATATATATAAATAGATATTCATAACATAATAATTAATTAATAAATAATAACTATTAATAATGAAAGGACATGTCCCAAAGGACATGACTATTGGTTAAGGGCACCCATGCGTGGGTATATAAACGAGCCCTCATTCTCAATTGTAATAATCTTATCTATTCATATTTTATATATTATTTATAGTGCTACATGGATTACTTTGTTATATTCCAAATATTTTGGATAACTCTTGTGTGAGCGAACTTTGTTCGTCTCATTTGGTATCAGAGGTGCGTTTTTCTGATCCTGGCCTTTGGCCACTCTCTTTATCAGACCTTGTCTGAACCGACTTTTAGCCAACCCCATTGTTTCAAAGTTTCTCTGAGAAATTTGGTCTTTGACCACCAACCAGGCCCTTGGCCATTCAAAATTTCAAAGTTCTTAGCAAACTTCGGTCTTTGACCAATTCATGCTTTTTACCGTTTAAAAAATCAAATTCTATTGAGGAAATATTCCGCTGCAAGTTCAAAGAAAGCTTGAAAATCAAGAACGTGAATTACAAAACATAATTTTTTGGAAGAATATAAATACAGCTCGAAGAAAAAAAAAGACCATAGCAATTAGAAGTTCTCTAAAAGTTATTCCGCTGCGAACTACAAAGAATTTCACTCTACAAACTGCCAAAAGAAAAAAAAGAGAGAGAGAGAACGTTCTAATATAATAATAATAAAAAAAAAGAAGGTATCATAGCATAGATTCACCAGATTTGAGTTCACTACAACTGTAAAGAAACTAAAACGACTATCCAAACAACAGTTGCTTCACAAAACTGAATCGCAAGGGTACAGGAGTCCAAAGTCACCACTACAGGGAATGCCTGAAATTCTGTTGTCTGAGATCTGATCCATGTCAATTGCAGATATGTAATAATCGGTCCAAAAAAAAAATATCGCAGACAGTCAATCTTAGCCACCAGAACCAGTATAAGTGTTGACAGGGCTGCCAATTGCATTAATTTAACTAGTCATTCCTAAAACACAACAAAGACTTTTACCAAAGGAAGAACGAGATTGGTTATTCGTGATATCATTGCAACGGAGCTGCCATTAAAAATTGTCCCGTGGAACTCGTGAAGTGATACGT
>JZKD02S1425821.1:0-11110 GCA_000966675.3 Picea glauca | reverse complement strand
TGTAAGAAAAAGGAACAACGAACTTTCCTTCGGGAGCCACTAAAATCACTCCTGCACCAGCCCCTTCACAAGATGAGGCACCGTCAAAATACATTTTCCAGACACCGGTGCTACACAGATCTTTTGTCATGTAACTTGACTCTTCCTGCTCTATATCGTTTTCCTCCGGACAACCATATAGACCATCATCAAAAGACAAGATACAATTTCCTAAATCTTGATCCGCAATGTAAATAGGGAAATTGTTCGAGTTTTGAGGGTCACTCACTGTATATGATAATCTCGTTTATCTGTAAAACCGAATAAATTGACCACCAAACAAAATAATTGTGGCGAACGTCATATCCAATTGAAGAGAACCCCCCAGCTTGGCTCCCCATGACCTAGACAACAGTAAGCCATACTTAGGGGGAATATCTGCAATAACCACATCCATCAGGATACTCTTAACCGAGACCTGTGCCAGGGTAACTACTAAGTCCTTTATCATTCCCATACACTTAACCCTTCTCGATTCAAAAGAGTAAAGGTCCCCATAAGGTCTGGTGATCTGAAGACCCAATTTGTCCATGATAATCTTAGGCATAATGTTATGGGAGGCTCCGGAGTCTAACATGCAATTATGTAGCAATTGGTCATATACATTTAAAGTGATATAAAAGGGAGCAATAGTATCTTTGGCCCCTTCAAAATGTGGACCAAAAGTGATGTTAGGTTTGTCATTTTCCAGGTTTAAAACGTCAGACCAGTTTTCTAGCTCTGAGACAACCATCACTTTGGTAATCTGCTTCCGATAAATGGGTTTTTTTTGCTAATTCTACCAGAGGGATTGGTATCTTAATTTTATTAATCTCGTTTTCAAAACTGAAAGTTCCGCTCACCTTGTCTGTTTCTTTGGTTGAGACTTCCGAATCCTTCCTTTCCGATTTATTCGTCTGGACCGCTTTATTACTCATGGTCCTGGTTGAAGGCATAATTTTATTGGCCGTTTCGGTTCCTTGTGCTTGGGTCTCAACTTTTCCCACTTTAGACTCTTGTGTACTTACTACTTTCATTTTGTTGTTGGGTAATAAGGTCTCTTCCGAAGTAGGCTCATAAGATTGACCTCTTTGGAGGATTTTCTTGGGTTGAGTAGTTGAGATGGGCTTACTCTTAGATCTTAAGTTGTACTTAGGTTGGATCTCAGCCATTATCATCTCAGTTTCTTGTTGAGATTCACAAAGGTTAATATGATCACTTTCTTCACCCTTAACCTACGGTTGTTGAGTGCTTAGAGATTTCTCATAATCTTTTCTAGTTAGATATGGTTGTGTGTAGTCATCACCGAAGTTCATGACATCATTATCCGAATCTCCGAAATCTTGGAGATCGTTCACTCCTATAAAATTTTCGCTCTTTAAGGGAGCTTGTATTCTTTGATATTCACTTTTTATTTGTCTTTGCTGGTTCGGGGGGTTGGGGTTCCTATTGAAATCCTTTTTGGGGAAAGAATCAACTTTTCCCCGTTCGAGCTCCATTCTGGATATTTTATTAGACAGTTCTTTAATTACTCTGGCCATATCTTCTACCCTGTCATCTGTGGATCTATTAGACCGTGACGGACCTGCTTGTTCTCTAAAGCATTTAGTTTCTCAGTTTCCTGTTTCTACTTTAGCTTTAAGCTTACCCGAAGCCATCATATTAGACTCGATTTCTACCACATCGTCCTGCATTCAGTTCAGGGTGGCTCCCCTTCTTTCTCGCAAAAGGAGTGCAAAATCCAGTTCGAAAGCCTCGGCGAAAGTTACTTTGGCCACGGGTTGGGACGGTTTAACCTCGGCTGGGATTTTTTTATATAGTTTGTTGAATCTTTGAATAAATTCCATGACTGTTTCTGAATTCTTTTTTCTTAAAGACCCAAATTCGGTTAAATAATATAGATGGTATTTTCTCGCGCCCCATTGTCTGAGAAAAGCATCTTCCAAAGCGTCATAAGACAAGATAGATGCTGTGGGTAGGCTCTGAAACCCAGTTTAGACCTAGACTTCGAAGGTTTGGACAAGAAGTCTCGAATATATGTCCTCATGTTCGATACCTAGGATATCTGCGAATTGATCAAAGAAATTAATGTGTTCGACCACGGTCAGATCCCCTTCCCCCGTGAATTTTAGCAAATTTTTTATATAGTTTTCGGGAAGGTCGTGCAGAGGAATGGGAAATACTAAGGGAGCATATCTTGCTGCAACTTTTGCAAACACTTTGGGAGGGGGGGCAGGCCCTTGGCCTCCAGCTCCTCCTACAAGAGCTCCTCCGATAAACCCTCCACCTCCTCCTATAAACCCTCCACCTCCTCCTTCGGCGGCTGCCATCGTTATTAGTGGAAAATCGTAAAGAGGGTTTCGGAAAATTAAAAGTGGATCTTTATTTTCTTCATGAAGAGGAAAATCAGACGATGAATGACAAGGAACACGAGGGCTTGGTTCCTCAGATTTGCAAGAGATGAAATCAGGAGAACCAACAGGTGTGGAAACTAAATGTGTAACACACTCTTCGGAATTAGGGGAGGTCGAGAAATTTAACTGGAGAAAAGATGGTATGTCAATTGCTGACAAACTTTCAAAAGGGCCCTTTCCTTTGTGTACTAAGGGGACTGTTGGATGAATCTCATTTCTAACTTTGGAGTAGTTTGACGTTGAATCTTTAGTATCAAAGAGAGGACTATGTGAAGTTGAGGGTTCATAAGAACTCTTAGTCTTCAGTTGTGGGGGTTTAAGTTTGTAGACTGCAGCGGTTGGCTTAAGAGTGCCTCTCACCTTTAGAATCTTCTTGGGATCAGTAACGGGCGTAATCTGCTTACCATCCGGATTTTGTCTGGTATTCCTTCGACCGGATGCCAGTTTATTATTTGTGGAGTCGCCAAGTGAAATATTGAAAAAGCCTTAAAAAGGTGTGTACTCTTTGTTCACTATCAAAGGGTAACACTTTCAACGAAAAACAAATGTCATTTTCCCAGGGAAAAAGATTTCGTAAATTCGCTCCCCAGCAACGACGCCAAAAAGATGTTGTTCCAGAGTCTGTACTTAAGGCTTAGAAGTACAATGTCTAGGCATCCGAAAGTGGGTAAAGGGTAAAGAAGAGAGAAACGTCAACCTTCCACAAGGGAAACTACAGAATATTTCGGCGTTGGCATTGTCTAGCTTCCAACTGTTCCTGGATGTTTATATCCTATTCAATCACTGCCCATGAGCGCTTGAGTTCGACCCGGGAGGTGGCTGTTTTAAGAATGGTATCGAAAAGGTTCAAGGCGATGTGTGTTTGATTTGATAATCCGGGTTCGATATTGGGCTATGTTTGTAAAGGGACAGTCATGGAGGAACAATAAAATAAGAAAACCTCAAAAGGAAAATTTAAGTGCTGTCTCAATTCGGTCGTATAAAAGAGAGTTTACAGTATCAGGAATAAAAAATAGGATGCAAATCAAAGGCTCTTTCTCGTAACTGGGTTATATTTTAATAAAATTGTATGAGGTGGGAGAAAACATTTCGCTGTCCATTGAGTAAGGCTCCTATCAAGGGAGAATCTCACGTATAAACAAAAGAAGAAAGATGTAAGGAAATAACCCGATGAAGCATGAAATATATATAGAATTCTGAAAGTGTTGACTGGTCTTACACCTGCTAATAGCCGGTACAGAGGAAAAACAGTAAACAATATAGAAAACCAGAATTCATTCTCTATAGTAGTGGTCGTACTAAATTATAACGAAGCATTCATCAGTTATGAATATGAAATGAAACGAAATATGAAATACAAGAAAACAAAATCATAACACAGTCGTGATGGAATTGAGAATCTTCAGATTTGCTTTGTATTAACTCTCAAAATGTAAAAACTCTATTACAATCGACACAAAAAGGTCCAACCCTTTTTTTCCTTCTTTCTATGGTATATTTATATAGTTTTTACAATAAGATGGAATCTCAATCATTGCAAAATTTTCAGTTATGATAAGGAGGAGAGAAATCGCTCCATTTCTTCTTCTCTGTCTTCACTTGGTGCCAGAGGTTTGTCCTCGCGCATGCTCGGTACAGGTGACACATCTTTCAACCAACCGAGATATCAGCCTTGACGGTTCTGCTTGACAGTTGGCTTCAAAAGAGTAACAGTCTCGGGTTAATTGTGGTAGCCTGTCTTCCATCTGTCTATCTATGATGTCCATAGCACATAATTGCGTGCTTGGTCTAATCATACATTTGTCTATTTGGACTATGTCCGCCATAGTCACTTGTGAGATCTCGGCTGAATCTCTTTCCTCTCTTTCACTTAGATCAAGTGAGATTTTTGGCATATCCATTTGAACCAATGCCTCAACATTACCTCTGCTATCAATGCCTAGCATACTACCATCTATAGTGCTAAAAGCCTCCTCTAAGGATTTATTTACTCTCTTGGCTTGCAGCTTGCCTTCCGAGATGTTGTGCTCCCATTCTTTCAATAGAATGTTTCCTCTGGTCTGCTCCGAAATGGTGAACCTGGGAGTACTTCCCGGATCCCTGTTGTTTGTGGCTATCACAACCTCTTGGAATGCGACCCGTGCTGCTCCAGCTTCCCTTTCTCTAGCAGTTAGATTCTCCAACACTTGATTAACCAGCAAACAGTTGTCCCGAATCACTTCCACCTTAGCGAGCAAATTTCATTGGGCCGCAGGGACTCTGCTCCGAATCTCCATCGCCTGGGATTGGAACATCCTAATATTTATCACTTTGCTTTCAGTGATTTCCACCCTAGCCTGCAACTATTCAATCAAATATTTTTGCTGGCTTGCTTGCATCTGACCATCACGAACCACCAACTGTGCTTGTTCGAGCCTAGTCTTGAGCAACTCTACCTCATTTTTATCGGCCAAACTGACCTGCTCTATTCCTACACTTGCCTGGTCTTTGGCAGCCTCCGCTGCTGTGGCTAATATGGCTTCCAGGGTCTTGATGAGGCGATTCTTTCGTTTCAGCTAGTTTTTTAAGACCCTGACTGAAAATTGGTTCATCGTGGCGTATGCTCCTAATGTCCTTACTATTTCAATCGTGAATTGTTCATTCCTCTTGTCTTTTCCATCAGTTATAACTTTGTATTTCTTGGCTGTTGACCCTCATTCCTGATAGAATTCCCTCTTTACCACTGCCTTTCTCTTCTTATCGAAGAAGAACTCATTCAGAGGGAGCTCTTCCACCCTTATAGGTGTCAACTCTTCATTGAAAACCCATCCTGCATCAACATTTCCCTAAGTTGTCTGCAAGGGAGTAACTGATGTGATAGGCTCTCTGATTTGTTTCACTGATTGTCCCAGAGTAGTTGCCAGACTCTGCTTCTTCGGTGGGTTGGGAGTCTTTATCTCTGCTTTCAGACTCTTAGTTTGCTCTCCTTCGTCCTGGTGTTTTTCTTGACTGGGAGTCACATCCTTGGAGATTTTGGCATATTTTTGTTTCGCCTCCGCTGTACTTGGATTCTCACCCCGCAACACTGCGGGAAGACAACTGTGTCGATGTTCTTGGAACTTTAGAACATTGTCTCTCTCCTCAGGTGCCAATGTTTGTATCCGAGCTAAAATCTCGACATAAGATCGTGCACCCCAGAAAATTTCATCCGAGGGAAAATTTTCGTGCTCAAATCTCTTGAGCCCGCAACTGGCTAGATGATTACTCATGACCCTTTGCAGATCGTGCTTCTTGTATTCAATAAGGACCAAATTTAGGTCTCCCAGGGATTCTTCCTCAGCTTTAGCGTGCCTGAAATCTAATAAAGAATATGAATTTAAATGAACCAGAAAAGGTGGCCATACCTTTTTTGAGTATCCCTTAAGCTCCTTGCTTATACCACTGGTTACTGTTTGTCTAGCAACCTCTTAACAAGCCAGCTTTTTGGGAATGAATAATGGCAGTGCATGAAGGGGAACAGAAGCCCCGAAAACTCTGAGATATGAGAATTCGGCTTCTACATACCAGTCAGCTATGCTGCTCAAATTCGTCACTATGCTGTCCGAGATCCTGGGTGGCGAGTGACTGAAAATAGTGACATGCAGAGGCACCATCACCCAGTTGAAGATTTCATACACGAAATCTACCGCTTTGTTTTCCCATAATTTCGCATGATAGACGTGGATAGGCTCGTCTTCTGCTGGAGTCCAACTCCAGCTCATTAATGAAAAAGGTGTTAGAAAGCAAACAACGTCCATAATGTATGCAAACATAAAAAATGAAGCAATTTTTTTGCTTTCTTTCTGCGCCTGATACTCTGTGACCCGACTGGTCAGGCTGTCAGACAACATCTTCGCCCAGTCGAAGGAACAACCTTTGGCGACTCGAAATATTAGAGGCACCCATGGAAGAAATAAATGTGAGGTGTCCTCTCTCCCATATAATCTACATGTCATCATAGCTACATACTTGTACTATGGTTCTAAAGAAGCTATTGAATATATACCATGACTGTCTGCCCTGAACTTCACAGAGTGCAAAACCCAATCTTTTATTAAGCTAGACATGGTTTTATCATACTGCACACATTTCTTCTATTTGAATTCGTCTAAGAATTCGACACCATATGTAAAGTTGGACGCTATGGGCAACTTATACATGGCTTGCAGATGTTCAGGCCTAAAAGTCCCGATGGTGACCTTCTGCTCATTCATGATGGTTCTGGTTGGTATGTCCACATGGTCTAATGCCCATCGGACCATATCATAATATGGCAGTAGTCGTGGCCTGGCTGCTAATTTGTGCATTCCACATTGGATGATGATCTTATACTTGGTGTTTATATCATCTTTTACATTATCGCTGGAATCATCAGAATAATCCACCAATTTGGCCTACAAAACATCGAAAACGAAAGACCAGTTCGAGACAGAGTCGACACTTCAAGGTGAAGTATCAACAACGTTGTCCGAGCCTTGTCCCAAAATCTCAAAACTGTCTTTGGATGCTTTTCGTGGGGCCATGACTGGAGATCTTGCTTTATCTCTTCTGCGATAGAAATACGTATACATACAGAAGTTAGCTCGCTCAGAAATTGTGCTTTGCGTAGTATAGAAATGCATTTGTTATAATGAATAACAGTTCTATATATATTCAAAAACTCGGTACTCTTTTAGAATAAATCTGTCAAATCATGCTTAGAAATAAATTTGACCATAAAAACCTGAGCTTTATTCATCGATTCGCCCTATTTCCTAATTAATGCCATAAATTTTGGCGGTTGTGTCAGTTGGCGTATGGAATAAATAAGGCTACCTCATAAATTGTGCAAGTATCGAAACACATGATGTATTGATTTAGTTTAATTAATCTGGTTTTACCAACGTTAATTAATATTTCGATACCCGTTATATCGGGGATTTTGCTTTAACACTTTGAACCTCTAACACCCGAGATTGTGATGATCGATTTTGGTTAATAAAAATGTAATTGTGATTAGGGGCTTAATTAATTACGTAATTATTATATTTTCCATATCGCGACTCAGAGCTTCGAAAATAAGTTTCCGGGAAGTTTGCATGCCGAGCTGCGAAACCGCGAGATCACGATAATATGACTTAATAAAAAGGGAAGATAAACTCAGATTAAGTGATTAAGTGATTAATTAATTACGTTTATATCCTTATCGTGATTTCGCGAGTTGAGGCTTAGATGGTGTAACTTTTAAAAAAGAAAACGCCGAGTGGCGAATTGCCGACAGAACTTTACCATGGTTTAGCTTTTACTTTTAATTTGACACGGGTTACTAAGATACAGACCTCGTGGTTTCGGTTATCGGGAGTACGATAGTGCAAGTTTTGGATTTAGTGAACACCGAGGCGCGAAAACCCGATAATGTTCAATTGTGATTTAGGAAAACTTTACTCTCGTTACTGATCTGGGGTAAAAATTTAAAGTGATTTCACTATTTCGTTGCTTGGAACTTGTGAATTACGTGATCTATAACGTCCAACATGCGAAATCTCGAGGTAGAACAAAAGGGAGAAAAAATTGACAAAAAGTAGAACTCGCTTCGCGAGTACAATAATTATCATTGCTTGTGTGATAGGATTTCCGAGATTTTGAAACCACAGACGGAAAATACGAAAACCATCTTTCGATTTCGAGCATTGAGACATGAAATTTGAGACGGGCTAGAAAAAACAAAGGCGGCTCCAATACAGGGAACTAAACAAAGCTACTCAAAAAGACCATTTTCCATTACCTTTCATCGATCAAGTCCTGGATACCTTGGCAGGGAAGAAATTCTTTTCTTTCCTAGATGGTTTCAGTGGCTACAATCAGATCCAAATTACCCCAGAAGATCAGGATAAAACAACATTCACATGTCCCTGGGGTACCTTTTCCTACAAAGTATTTCCCTTCGGACTTTGTAATGCTCCAACTAGATTCCAAAGGTCCATTCTGAGAATATTCAGTTATCTGATTAGTGAAGGGCTTGAAGTCTACATGGATGATTTCACCCCGTACGACGATGACTTTGATCAAGCCTTGAATAATCTGGAGAA
Organism: Picea glauca; assembly: GCA_000966675.3. Lineage (NCBI taxonomy): Eukaryota > Viridiplantae > Streptophyta > Pinopsida > Pinales > Pinaceae > Picea > Picea glauca. The sequence goes on along the minus strand of JZKD02S1425821.1, from coordinate 2,592 downwards.
GGTATTGGAACGGTGCATCGCTACCAGGTTATGTTTAAGTCACGAAAAATGTCACATGATGATGATGGAAGGTGTGGTATTAGGGAATTACATTTATGCAGATGGAATTAGATTAGACCCAACAAAAATTGAGGTAATCCTTAATATACCTACTCCACACACACAAACTGAGGTACGTAGTTTCCTCGGTGCTTTAGGATACTATCGCAGATTTATGCCAGATTTTTCAAAAATCGCTGCGCCCTTACATTCTTTGATAGGTAATGTAGAATTTCAATGGTCTGACAAATGTGATGTGGCATTTGCAGGACTCAAGAAACTGATCTCAACAGTGCCAGTGTTGAGAGGACCTAATTGGAAAATACCATTTCAAATTTCCACCGACGCCTTAGGCATTGCCATAGGCGCCGTTCTTGGACATGAAGAAGAAAAGAAACCCTATGCCATTTATTTCATTAGCAAGAATCTAACTCCAGCTGAACTTAATTATATAGTAACAGAGAAAGAGTTCTTAGCTGTTATACATGCCATCAATAAATTTTGTCATTATATAACAGGCTATCCAGTTATCTGGTATACTGATCATTTTGCCATTAGATATCTAGCTAATAAACCAATTACTAATGGATGGGTCACTCGATGGTTATTATTATTGCATGAATTTGATATCACCATCAAAGATCGACCCGAGAGAGAAAATCTTGTCGCAGACTTCCTGTCCCACATCCCAAAAACAAATGACTCATTAACAATTGAGGACTAATTCCCAGATGAGCATCTGTTTGCTGTCGACACAAAACCACCTTGGTACGCTGATGTAGCAAATTATCTAGCAACGGGAAGATTATCGACACATTTATCATCAAAGGAAAGACGACTGATCATCCAACGTAGCGCACAATTCACTTGGATTAGTGGATATCTTTTCATCATAGGAGCTGATCTCCAGATCCAACGATGCGTATGAGAGGACGAAATCTATGACATACTGAAAGAAGGACATGACAAGCCCTATGGGGGGCATTTTGCAAACTGCAGGACTGGATACAAAATCTTACAAATGGGCTATTATTAGCCCTCGATATTCAGAGATACCAAGAAATATGTTCAGACATGCGACAACTATCAGTGGATGGGGAAACCAGGTCAGGCTGATGAAATGCCCTTGAAAACACAAGTAGTCGTAGAACCATTTGAAATATGGGCGCTAGAATTCATCGGTCCCTTTAATCCAAAGTCAAATCAAAAGGCCTATATTCTCGTTGCAATGGAATACATGACCAAATGGGTAGAGGCAAAAGCTTTACCAAAAGAAATAGAATAAGTAGTCATCAAATTCCTTTTCAAATTGTTTGTATAATATGGACTACCCAGAGAAATAATTATTGATGGAGGGTCACAATTTACAGGCCATAGAATCATCACCACCCTGGACAGCTATCGCATTAAGCACATAGTTACTTCTCCATACCACCCATAGGAAAACGGGCAAGTAGAAAGCACCAATAAGGTAAAGAACACCACTGGCTACTCTCCTTACCATCTAGTCTATGGTAAAGAACCCATATTCCCAATTGAATTCGAGATCAAGACCCTAAGAATGGCCCAGGAAATTGGACTAAATCTTACAGAAGCACATAAACGATGCCTTCAGCAACTCAACGAATTGGATGAAGCACGCTTGTCTGCTGTGGAGTGCACAATTGTTATCCAGCGACAGAGAGAAACCTAGAATGGAAATCATATCAAGAAGAAATCATTCAAGAAAGGTGATTGGGCGCTCCTCTATGATTCTAGATTTCAGGACTTTCCTGGGAAATTATAGACACGATGGCTAGGGCCATATGAAATTAACGGATTCCATGATAATGGCACGGTTACTTTGAGCACCATCGATGGGTCTGGATCACCCTTTCTGGTCAATGGACACCGGCTGCGACTTTACCACCAACCACCTTCAACAGATTCTTTCTATCAAGAAGTAAGTAAAGACCCTACGGTGCAGATTTTGGTTGGCTGGGAAGGTAACCCAGTGACCCCAACTCCATAAATGATGTATTTTGTTTATACTGTACATAATTTTCCAACTGAGTGGTTATTTTTTCTTTGTTTTATAAAAAGTTATCTAGGAAACAAGAATCAATACAGATAACTACAATTAGCACCTTTTTCTGTTCCATACTCTCGTTTTGTCTTATCACACAGACTCTGTCTTTTACATGTTCATGACGATTCTTTTCCTTTTTTGTGCAACTGTTGTTCCTTTTTGAATGGAACAACTGTTGTTCCTTTTCACGCAACTGTTGTTCATTTTTGCGCACTTGTTGTTTCTTTTCACGTGCCTGCTGCTCCTTTCGAACGGATCAACTGTTGTTCCTTTTTCACGCACCTGCTATTCCTTTTTTTTGAATGGAACAACTGTTGCTCCTTTTCATGTGATTGTCGTCCCCTTCTTTACTATTCAAACGCTAGCCATTCCTCCGTAAGTGCGGCTTTCATCAAATAATTTTCACAAGAACTGTTTCTAATCGTCATTACAACGATCTATCATTATTTTGTGGATGGTCTCTCACACCTTATCAATTTTTTTTT
>JZKD02S1425810.1:0-11110 GCA_000966675.3 Picea glauca | reverse complement strand
ATGAAAATATTGTCGAGTTATCTTTCGTCCTTTCACACTCGTTAAAAGGTTTGAAAGGGAATCTTTCAAGTGGTAGTTTATCATTTTTTCGGTCTCGCGAGACTAAAATTACGAAAAAGGACAACCCTAGAGTCGTCTTTAAGTTCTTTTTAGACTCTCTAAACATGAAAAACCACTGAGTTTTCCTTCTCTAGACTCGCTAAACTACACATTGAAGGACCCATATGGGGATGAACCCTTACTTCTTCCAGTTCGTTAATAAAAGCAAGAGGAAATTACCGAAGGTGAGTTATATCGAGCATGTGTTACCCTCCTCGAGATCATTAAATTAAAAAGAGGTACTCATCTATCTGGGTGGGGGGGAATTTGAAGGAAGTGGGTCAAGTTTTTTGCGAATCCTTTATGGCATCTTTTGTTTCCCTTGAACATGGAACCTATTTGTGTCTCGTCTTACAGTTGGGTAATCCGTTTGTCTATGAGTCTTACCAATTCCATGTGTCTCCATACATTTTCGTCCAGTTGAAGAGTGATCTTATTGTCGTCACATTACATTTTTGGTACTCGTCGAGTCAATGTTGCCAAGTCAATTTTCGTGCCTCATCATGTTCAAGGGAAGATTCACTTCAAACCAATCATCTGTAGTACTACCAATTTCCATTTCATGTGTCAGTCCATACTCATTCGATTCACCATCTTACATCACTTTCGTATGTCAGTTTTGTGTCGATGATGGGGGATACACCAAGTCTCTCCTTCGACGAGTCTTTTCTTGTTGAATTCAACACGTCATCCGAGAATTAGACTTAGAATCTAGTTAGTACCTTGGGACTTGCATGCTTCAATGGCAGGACTCCTCACCTCCGACAGTAGGTTTACATCATTGAACTCTAATCGGATGATTCCACGAATTTTTGACTTCAACTCATTTATTCACACTCGTTGGATTGTACTAGGGTACCTTGGGAGTCATTGACATCATTGGTGACTTCCCTCACACTTGTTAACAATTTACCTCAATGACCGGTAATCAAGTGGTTTCTACCATGTTCGACATCAAAACATCTATTCACATGGTTAGATTCGTGCCACATCGAGATTGGGACGAAGACCCTGGATTGAGCGTTCACTATGTTATCTTCTTTTCCTAGGCTGCGAAGGAGATCATTTTAGCATGTTGATATATAGACAGTTACATAGATCCACATTGTATTGGTTTGTGGCTATGTTTTATTATCTCGTAGCTCCATTGTGTATTTGTCGTGGATATGATCAGTTTATTCCATGGAGATATGGATCCACATTGTATCTTTGGTGGCAATATATTTAGTGAATATTTTTTCATGGATCCAAAGTGTATTGGTAGGCGGTCATTCTTTGAGTCATCTCATATTCCGAGCATAGGTATGCCTACCTTGGAAATGGAACATATATTAATATTGTTTGATGTTTATTTGCAGCTTCTTCTAGGTTCTCCAACTCCACGTCCTTGCATTGAAGAATTGTAAAGTGTTACAGCCATAAGTTTCTCTTCTGACCTCACACTTTAGGGGGCATGCTGTTACACATCAAATTTCCACACCTAGGTACCTCGCCCTAAGTGTTGCAAGTGTCTTAAAAGTGTCACATGCACCTTTTTAAGTGTCACATACACCTTTTTAAGTGTCACATACACCTCGACACCATAAAATAACATATGTCACAATCCCTAGTCAATGTGGAGGAAAAATATGTTATATGAAGGTCAAAATACTATGTGCACATGAATTATTATTAATATTCATGAAAAGAAAATTAATTTAGTGTGAGAATCTACCTCACATTTTGTTTCCTACTTTTTAGGGGAGGTTGAGGATCTCATGGATGGTTGAAATATTTCCTCCTTAAAATCCTTGAGAGATATTTCCTCCCTAAAATCCTTAAGAGATATTTTCTCCCGAAATATCTTGGAAATCCCATTTTAGTGGATTTGATGAGTGATCCTCTCCATGGTGGTTAAGCCTCCAAATCCTATATAATGAGGGATTTCCATGGAGAAAGAGGGGAGATTAGAGGTATCAAACTTATGATCTTGGGAGGAATCTTTTTGATACCAAACCTATGATCTTGGGAGCATCGTGCAAGGGCTAGATGAGGAGGACTTGGAGAGGCTATTGCAATTACATCTACAGATTGTAAGTGTCTTTTTAATGTTCTCATTAATATATGCTTGGCTTATTTCCTTCTAGTTTATGTATCTTTACATATGCTTGTTTACTATAGATGAATTTGTTTAATCTAGTATGCTAGAGTAGGATTTTCCTTGTGTCTCTTTGTTGTCTGTGGTTTGTAGGTATCAAGTTGTACAAAGGAGTTTGGATATCAAGCTCAAATTGAAGCAGCGAGGACAAACACCGGAAATAAGTGGATCACACCCTTTCTCCCTCTCTCTCTCTTTGAAGATAGTTAAGAAAATATCAAAGGGATGTTAGTGTCCATTTGAATCTTCCTGTCTCAATATTATCATTCTATAATCTGAGGTAAGATCCACCTGTCCGCAGTGGTCATTGTAATCATTGTAATGATTTTCATGTTGGAATACAAATCTTGTTTTTTCAGATCAATATTTCTTTACTATAGTCCTTCTTGGTAGTATATGCCAAGAGAGGTAGGGCCCCCTCTCTTTGGTATAGACCTCCCAATTATTTTTCTTTATTTTGTGTAATGTTATTGCAGTAGTTTCTCATTCCATTTCATGTTCATTTATTTATGCTCTTTCATTTCTGCAAGTGTGGGTTTCCCTATGGACTTCACAATGACGTCCAAAGAAGTGGCCAAGGAGAATCTTCTAGGCTCTCTAGTGTCCCTTAATTGTTCCTCGAGGGTTCTTAATACAACCAACCCCTTATCAATTTGAGTGTTTACATTGGGTGGTTGTCGTGGGTTGGGGTTTTTCTCACCTTGGTTTTCTTCTAAGTGGTTTACATTGTCTCTGGGTTCCATTTTATTATATAGGTTGCAATTTAATAAGCCATGGCATGTAAATTAGGTTGGTTTTTTAATTAAAATAGAAAATTACAAGTTTCTTTAATTTAGATTCTTGGGAGAAAAAGACTAAATTGGAAATGACTAAATTGGGAGAATAACAAGAGGAATCAAACATATATGGCATGATGATCCAAAATGGATCTGGGAAGGCCTAAAAAACAAATTTCTCAAAATCATATGAAACCAACACCATTGCATAGGGCTTTTCATTCTGATTCCAGCCATATTTTTTTTTTCTGAAAATGGACACCATATGCAAAAGTTATCATGATCTGAAGTTCAGGTCAAATAGATAAAAAGTCAAAGTTAAAGTCAACGATGACATCAACAGTATGTCATGATGACATCATCATGATATCATGATGACGTCAGGAAGGTGACATGGTAGCACCAAGAGATGACATGTGTCAGAAAGATTTGTCGTTTTCAAGCTGAGTTGGACCAGTACGTAAGTGACACGTGGAATTGTACGGAAGTGACAGGTGGCACTATACAGATGCTGACACATGGCAGTATGGATGATAACGTGGAAATATGTATGATGACATGGAAGGGTGACATGTGGCAGTATGGATGCTAATATGACAGGGTCGTACAATGACATGGAAGTCTCAATTGTTGAAGGAGACCTTATGGAAGTGAGGGAGGAGGTGCAAACCCCCTCATACAGTAACGTGGTGGCCAACGAAATGCCAGGCACCAAAAGAAAGCAGTCAGCCTTTGAATCACCGCCTCATCTAAGAGACAAGATCCTTCAATATGAGCAACAGTTTGGAAAATCCATGGATGTGGAAGTGGAAACCTCGAATCCAAAAGTGACTTGCATCTGGGAGCTAGGAAAATGCATTCTACAGTCAACTACAGCTCCACAACATGTTATCAACTAAACTAGAGTAGGAGAAAACACCCAATTATGAAGGAACATTCCCTTATAGGAAAATTTATGGGCTTATGGCCCTCCGAGAGAGAACTTATGCGTTGGATCAAAACATGGTGGAACCCCAAAGGTCACTTTGATCTACAACTAAGCTCCAAGGGTTTTTTCACTATTTTTTTTTCAACCTGGAAGATAAGGACCAAATCTTCGAAAATGAGTCGTATTTATTCAATTTAGTAGGGATCTATCTAAGATTCTTGATAGACTGCTTCAGCCCAGAAAAGGAGGACTTCACTTTTGCACCGGTATGGATTCACCTATATTCCCTTCCATGGGAATTTTGGATGGGAGAAATCCTTATGGGCTACTCGACAAAGAAGGTATACCTCTTATTATTTCATTTGTTTCTACATGAATGTTTCCAAAACCCTACCAGGATCCTTAACCCTAGAATATCAGGATGAAAAATGGAAACAAACCATAGATTATGAGCATATACCCTTCTGCTACAGAAAATTCCATGATCATGGTCACCTATTCAAGGAATGTTCCTTAAACAGTCTGGCGAAGCCTAGGGAGGAAGAGAAAAATAAGAAAAATATATGGATTTACCCAGGTAGCAGGTCGAAAGAAGCCCAACCCCAAGAAAACAAGCCAAGGTCCAAATAAGAAATCTTCTACGAGTAACTCCTTTGATGTTTTAAATCAATTGTCAGATTCTCAAGAGGTAGAAAACCCCCATCAGTATGTAAACCCAAGTAAAGACAAAGGAAAATCAAAACACACCCAATAACCTATCTTGGAGAATATAGCACCGCCAAGATCCCTGACTCATATGGAGGTTGGTCTCATCACAAATGAAGGGGGAGACATGGATATGACAATTGATGAAAGAGATCTAACTGATATAGACCTAGAAAAATAGGAGGAAGCATACAACAAAAAGGAAATGCAATCCATCCCCCTAGAACAATTGACTCACCTGCGGGGGGAAACTTCTTGACTGGGTATATGATCAGATCCTAGTTGAGAACCTCGAAGAATGCCTGGGAGGTAAAAATTCGAGGATGCAAATAATCCCAACAATTGATTAGAGAGGTGGTAAAATTTATGATCAATTTGGGACAAATACAGAGGCTCATTGAGGGATTCTTCACTTCACCCCCCCTCCATCCTCATGAAGATCATCTCATGGAACATTAGAGGACTAAGTGGAAGAACCAACCAATGGGTTCTTTGAAACTGTATCATGGCAGAAGATCTAGACATTTTGTTTCTCTAGGAAGTAAAATGTGTAGGAAATGTCGTTGAAGCAGTTCTTCAACATTGTTGGAGGCAAAGTATCTTTTTTTATAATGATGCTAACGAAGTTGCAATGGGTCTAGCTATTCTATGGAACCCCGCATTGGTCCTCCTAGAAAAATTATTCTCCACTGCTTGGACGCTTTCATCTCACTATAGAGATATTGGCTCCAACAAGGAAGGGATTTTAACTCATGCATAGGTCCCCCAAACAAATCTAGAAAAGGAATCCTTCCTGAAAAGACTCTCAGACATTGGCAACTTAGTCAGAAATCAAATTTATATTATTCAACTAATATAACATATTAAATTTATTTAATTAAATTTAAAATATTAAATATCAAAAGTAATAATAAATTTTGATCTATACATTTTCCATGAAATGGTTTCGCAATTTTTTACTCTATTACTAACTTTATGAATCTTCTATTAAAAAAGTATGCCAAATATTGTATTTCGTTGATTTTGTATTAAAATGTATGCAAATATTGGATTCGGTTAATGAATGAAAATAAATGATAGGAATAATTACTCCTATGAAATGTTACTTTTTCATTTATTTTAATGATAACGTTTTTTCCTCAAAAAAAAAACGTAATGTTATTCATCCGAAGAGAAAGAAATTACATTATGTCGAATACCAATCTCCTTGTATTTATGTCCCATAATAGGGTGGAAAAAAAGTATATGTGGTTGTTTGCCATCATCAACCTATCATATATCAGTGAAATATAATCTGAACAATACACACAAAAAAAAACATTTACAGAAAGGTAACTCCAAGAGTTGAGCTATTGTAATTCTGAAAAGAAAATAAGGAGGAATCAGTACTGAATAAGCATCTCTGAAGAAACCCATGAAAACTCCATAATCATCGATCAGCTCCCATAAAGGGCAGTCCAAAAATACCAAAAATAAACCATGTCCAACTGGAAAAAGAAAAAAACCGGTATGTTGTCTCTGACATCCAACACCGAAAACATATGTTGTGTTAGAAACAAATTACTGAAGGTTTTCCTCCAAAGACTCTATAAAAGGCCGATGATAATACTAAAACATTCCATCAAATTCATGTTGAGCGATCATCCATTTCCCAAAATCCAGTGGAATGCCTTCTTTAGAGAGAAGGTACGCCTCTATATTCATTTCCCTATACACATGGTGCATGTGGAAAGTGTCAAAGGATCCCAAGAATCTAATAACATCATCAAGCAGTGGAAGTAAAATTTGATTGTGGCATTTCTAATTTTTTGTTGACTAGCTTATTATTTGGAGTGAATCACCAAAACTCTATATGGATCTGATACCTTTCTCCCTTGAAAATAGAATTAAGAGTTTGAGCACCAATAGTTTTGCATAATTATTTGTGCCCTGACCCAACCCCATTTTAAGTTTAAAAAAGTGATTTTGAGAAAGATATAAGAGGGCTAGAATGGTGAAAAATTATCTCTGAGAAGAGATGTGATGGCTCTTCTCATTCGCAAGAAGATGATGATGATTACAATGAGGGTCTAGAGTCCTTTTTAACATAAAGAAAATCCAAAACCCTAACCTCGAAAGATGAAACACCAAAAGGTTTGCGGGCCCTGATGGGGTAGTTGGTATGTCAACTTCCCAAGGGCATAATGTTTCCATATGATCTCCATTTGGGGCGTTCTATACCTCGTCAAAAAGGTCTAGTCGAGGAGTACATATTCCATTCATCCCAAACATGTGTTTAATAATAGTTTGTTCGTTTTCATGCCCAAAAACATCGTTTAGGGCCTCAAAATGTCCCTGGAAGTTCAGGACCCGGAAAATCATAGAAAAAATGCCATGGTCGAAACCCATGTTTTGAGCCAGTGGAATAGGTGGATGGCCACTGATTTATTCCTGGATCAATCCTCCCCCATTAGGAATCAATGTTCTCCATTGCATTAAGTCCTTGGGGAAGCTTTTGCTAAATATGAACCTTGGTGAGTTTCTTTCCTTCTTGAAGAAGTTTCCCTGCTTAGCTTGTTGAAGGTTGTTATGAGCCTATTGTTGGAGGGGTTGGATCTATTTAACCAATATGGATGCATGGTATTCCTTAGTGTGGGAGGAATCTATTGGTGAAGATGCATCATGAAGAACATTAAGGGTTTTATCATAACTTAGTTTGATTGGGCAGTGTGAAGGCACCCCTGTAGGTGCAGTAGGAATATATTGGTGCTCTTATACAATCTTGTTGATCTACTTCTGCTAGATAGAAGGGTCTTGGGCTGAGGTTGCAGTGTCCTTCTATTCTGACCAGGTTTTGAAGAGGCTAAACTTTGTGGTATGAGATATTACTTTGCGGCACTATTTTGTCAGTACAACAGTCAGAACTACCTCTGGTATCCTATAGGGTTGACCCCCCAGAGTAACAATGACGCTACAGGGTCAAAAATCATAAACAACATGATTCCTCCACATATATGGTTGGCCTAATAGAACATCACATAATTCCATTAGGGAAACACCAAAAAATACCTCATCCTTAAAGGGATTGATGTCGTATGACAGACAAGACTATTGGATGACACGAAGATATCATTCCTGGCAGAGCCATCTGATGTTGTATTGTTGTGGGTGTGGTGTTTTTGGAAAATAAAACTTCTTGAAGACCTATGTTGATATGAGTTTCCTTTGGCTTCCTCTATCAACAATAAAATGTAGCGGGGTCCCCTTCATCCACATCTGTGAATGGAAAAGGAACTCCCCCTCCTCTTGATCCTCTGGTTATTCTATTTTTATTATTGTGGTGGAAAAATTACTAGTGGGATATGCATCAATTATCTATCTCCTTTTATTATTGTCTAAATCAAAGTCTGATTCGGGGCTCAACTACATTTCTTTGAGCTCGGCTACATGATTGTTTCGAGTGACATTTATCGTTGTTGTGCCAAGTGATTTTGTGGAAGTCGCACCACTTCTCAGTGTCATTATTCGTCTTCTCATTGACCTTCTTTTCCCGTGTCTTGGACTGGTTGTCTTGAGGTTGAGTTTTTTGTGAGTTACGGATGCCTTTAGCATACTTTGGTTTTTGCGGATTTGCAGACAAAAATTCTTTCTTGTTCCGCTTCTTAAATTTCTGCTCGATTTTGACAACATATATATAAGCGGTTCCCAGTGATGAGATGTCCAGAAACTCCAATTTGATTTGGATGTACCTGTGTAGATCCCCGCAGTATTTCTAAACTAGATGTCGCTCAGAGTATTTGATACCTAGATTGGTGCGCAAGGTATGGAAGGTATTTGTAAACTACGACACTGTTTGGTATTGCTTTTGATGTATCATGGTCCATCTCATGTACTNTAATAATACCCACTGCCAATATAATTCTTGAAGAAAAGAGTTGAATACATGAATGTTATGGGGGAAAATCCCCCTAATCTATGTCTAGTGACTAGGAAGAGCCATGACACCTTAAAACACAGAAAATGATTATATTCTACCAAAATCCAACAAGACCTAATGATAATTAAGGGAAGGGAGAGAGGATCAAAGTATGTACCTTAAGTCCTTTTGTCTATAGTAGATCCCTTCCTGTCATTATTCGTTACGAGTTGCATATGCATAAATACAACATATGCATAATTACCAAGATCATCTAAAGGGTTAGATATTCATGAAAAACATCCATAAATATAAATATAAAGACATAAAGATCTGGGACAAGAATTTTCTCTTTTATTAATAACAAGATTGAAAGTTACAACCTGAATATTTCTGATGCTTCTCCACGAACATCGCCTGGGTTCCTCTACTTTGACTCCAAGTGCACCATTCCCAATGCGATATCCTCACAACCAACATGCCAATACAGGGAAAATAAATGGATTGTATAAGGAGAACGAATGGTCAGGAATGATGAGGGTGAAAACTCAGAACAAGATGCAGGGCTTAGAAGGATGGGAAGAGAAATTTTGGCAGATTTCACTTGCCTCTTCCTTCATATGTCCAAATGACCCCTAGGGCCCTTTTATATGGAGATAAGATGGTTAATACGTTATCAATAGGGCTACAGGAGATAAAATGGTTGTGCAACCTGACATAGCCAGTAAACTCCACCTGAAAGGATGAAACTTTTTATTTTTTACATTTTTTTAGAGTATATACGAGATGTCAGGTATGCAACTAGTTGATGTACACATACTGCATATGTAGCATGTGGCACGTACACCACACAAAAAGTTTTTTTTTAAGAGGAACCTCAACAAAAATGGTTGGAAAATGTGTGAATGAGTAGGCCAATGTCAGAAATGCATAGTAGTGTCATTTTGAGCTATAATAATGAGTTTTTCTAAAATTAAGAATCTATCAATCCTTTTGGCTATCGTATATTTTCCCACTCATTTATTCCTCCACATCAAGATAATCCTAGGGGGGGGGGATATCGATCAAGCCTTTAAGACCTAACATCTGAGACAAATATTTAGAAAGTGGGTCAGGATGAGATTTTGGCCCCCACACTTCTGCTTCCCCCAATGAAATGTTTAGATCCCCCCCAGGATGAGGATCTATGACTTCATAAATTTCTTTCGAAAATGAGAGTCCCATAAAGGAATCTGATCCATATAAGTTTATGATCATCACCGACATCCCCAGGTCCACTGAATGAACATCCAAACCCATGCTTGAAACAAAGGCCCAAGAGTTTAGAACCTTTACTTTGTGAATGTTCCACTTGATCACTAGACCCCCCGATCTACCATTGGCATCAAATCCAATAAAATTATTGTGCTTGAACATAAACTCCAAAATATTTTTAAAAATCTCTTAATCCCGCAAACTTTCTTGCAAAAGGATAATATCATGTTGATTACACTTAATCAATCGTTTGAGGGAAGATATTTTGGAGGGGATCACCACACCCTGACAATTGAAAGAAAGAATATTCATGGGGAAAACCCTTTTGGGGTTAACATTGTTCAAAGATCCCCCAAAATAAAGAGGTGTTTACCAGCTACCATGTCGGTTATTTACCTTCATTGAGATTTTACAAGATGAGATTTCCTCCCTTATCCTTTCTTTACAGAGTCCAAGACATGGTTGAGTCCCAAACCCCCTACACCACTAAAGGGTTTTTTCAAAGCCGGGATGGAGTGATTACGAAGTTGTTATAAAACCCTTATTGAGTCAGAGTCCCTCGAGGATTTATGTTCGGAATAAATGGATGCAGGGGAGAAGGTGAGGGATTGGTGAAACGTGGAGAAAAGAGAGCTAGAGGGTCCAAAAAAAGGAAATCTCAAGGAATCTATCCCCCCATCAGAGAAAGATAAACCTTTCAAAGGCTTGGACTAGGGTTGACCCAATAAAGAAAAAGAATTGAACATTACAGAGAGGGAGGGGAGGATCTTTAAAGACATAGACTGAGGGGGAATTGACACCCCAAATGAAATAGAGTGTTGGAGATGATATCGAGATGGAATTCCCTGGAATAAAACCATATCCAATGGTCCTGGTGGAATAGGAGATTCATATACCATGACTAGTAACCATCACTCCATAATACTGGTCCTAGATTCCTTAGAGACCACCTAAATATCTGTAACCAAAGGTGGCTACAAGCCCTCCTAATATGGAGCCATTGTCTTGAACTTTCAATCAAGAGAGAAACTTTATTATCCTTGAGACACCAAAGGGAATTCCCATACAACATTCCCCACTTGATGACATCGTCGACAATTGTAACGTACCCAACCACCCATAGGACAAGATACACCACTTAATCTAACTGCAATGAACCTGACCACCCGCAAGAGAGGCACGTTGCAGTCCAGGGACTCACTGTTTATGGATAAATTCGTGAGTGCGGACACAGACCAATCTCCCCAGATCCACCTGGATTTGGAACAAACCGTAACAGAATACTACTCTTTCCCTAGATCTCGATATTGAATGAA
>JZKD02S1425799.1:0-11110 GCA_000966675.3 Picea glauca | reverse complement strand
TGGTATGACAGTGACAACTCACTAAGAAAACATTGAATTATTTCCTTCTCATCCTTGAGTTAGGGGACATACCTCAACAACTCCATAAACCTTTTGGCATATTCATCCATAGTAAGTTGTCCCAACTTAAGCTCCTCGAATTCCTTTATTTTTTCATCATAATATTTTTTCTGATAAGTAAGCCTTTCAAAAGTATTTCTCAAACTATTTCCATGTCATCTTGCTTTCCTTCATCCCCTTAATCTCCTTGAGATATTCCCACCAAATGGAAGCTCCTCCATTCAAGTTAAATATGTAAATCCTTACCTTAGTATTATCGGAGTAATTGTGTACCCAAAAGCAATTCTTCAAACCAAACAACCATGCTTTATCTTCTTCTCCTTTCTTTATCTCTCCATCAAAGGTAGTCGACTTAGCCTTATTTAATTATTAAACTAAAGAACTATGAGAATTCTTCCTCTTCTTCTTCTTTGGGACAATTGACTCTGTGATACTACTGGAAAACTCTACCAAAGTAGTATTCTTTCTAGGTGACTTTGTGGAAACACTTCCACCTAATCTACCTTTCTTGGTGTCTCGATGTCTTTTGTCGGAAGAACTCTTTCCCACATTGTTGTGAGTTAATCCATGCTTCAGAGCATCCAAAAAGGTTTTCAACCTCTCTGACTATTACAATTATTCATTGCTAGGACCTTGTTGCAGATGCTTTTGGATTTTAGACAAGCTCTACAGTAGTAATGCATTCAACTTCGCCTATTCATCTTGGGCTCTCATAAGCCTCTCATTGTCCTCCTTCAAAATTATAACTATGGCGATCAAATATGGAGGAGTTTCTTTATCCCTATGGCCATCAGAATATTCATACCTAAGGTGTGAGGTTTCATCCATGTTGTGTTGTACCATTCACCTATGTTACCTTTAAGTACGTGATACATATTGAAACAATAACCATAATTAGTAATTACATTACCAGTGAAATTATGCATGTTAGAAAATTAGTAAATACTTTCTTTGAACAATTTCAAGAAGCCTTGGTAACACATTAAATCACAGAGTTTGAATGCTTCTCTAATACCACTGTGTAACACACTTGACCCTCTAATCCTCACTTAGGTTGGCAGGGTGTCATGATTACTTCCTTCTTAACTCTTAGGTGAGTACTTTGGAACATTAGTGTCTATGTGAGGACTTCTCCTATCAGAACATAAGTTATATTTCATCTTACAAACTCATAGTTGTAGGTATCCTCCAGAGTCATATGGGGCATCCAAGCATCTAAATTCCCTAGTCAGGCGGTCAACATTCCTCCTCAAGCCTCATCTACATGTTTTGTAGCTAATTCGGACTTTATACTCCCGCCGGGGTACTTACTCACCAGAATCACCAACCTCTTCAATGGCATAATTTCAACAGAGTATATTAAGTATATAACAATTCTCAGATAACCCAATTCAACCATTATGATTCCCTTGTAGCTTCTACTCAACCGGTAGTTAACCACCTGTCAAGTTCTAGACTTATCCTTTCCATTGGGGTGTACCTTGATGGACGAATGAGATTGAATCTCTCCCATTCCCCAATCAATGGTTTACCTTTTCTCTCTGAACTCCTCCTTATCATAGAATTCCTTTCGTGACTCCACTAACCACTCTGAATCAACCACTCCAGTGATGCATACTCCAACAGATTGAATGGTCCTCCTTAATTTGATCATGTGGATGTAGTGTGCATCAAATATCCAAACAGTCGCTATATAGGGTAGGTAATTTTCCTGCCTATGGGGAATTCTTATGGAATCTAATAGATGTGTTTCCTCGACAGTCTCCATGAGATCTATGATCCTCAGAGTTCATGTTGTTAGAATCCCTCCTCTAATCTCTCTTCCATACCTCTGACCAACCATACACTAATGGACTATCAATTGGATCCAACGATCCAAGTTCCACCATGGTCGCCCTCCAACAGAACAATGGATCCTATTAAATTAGAACTTCCCTCATCGAATTTCTATTACAATCTAGCTCTTGATTGTTCTTATGGATACCCCATATGATCAACAATCCAAATATGCTCACCAAGTCAATCTAATGGTTGAGAATCATCTTGAATGAATCAGTATTTCCTTCAAGAAAAATAGTCCAAATATAGACTCAAGTATTCATAAATTTCTTCAAGGGTTCTGCTAAATCCCTAATATTCAGAAAACAATTCTAAACCGTCAAGATTATCTCAACTTTATAAAGGAGGATATTGCATATCTTGAAAACTTTCAACATAATAATCATAGCTTCCTCAAGACTTTGGGTTCTCTATTCCTTGTAGGAATCTCTCCACATAACAGGATGCTCACCACATGGGTTAAATGGTATTTTTTTCCATGTCTTGCAAACTTTCCTGTAAATTTGTAAGGTCCATAGGGATACAAACCATCCTTACATATTCATTTTCATGTTTTAGCAAGTTATCAATGATCACATTAGTTCATCATAATTATTCATAGGTTTCATGTATCAATTTCAAGAATTTACATTTCCCATTAATATTACACGCATACATCACTCATTCACAATTTAACAATTCAATTTATATACTTATCTAATCATAGAATTTGCAATACCAACTGACTGAGAGATGACTCCTTTCCTCCCAACCTTAGGCCATGCTGCAGAGTGTCTTCCTATAGTATGCAACCCTTGTGTCAAGCCTTGACACCACAAGGGGAATTGATTTAGTTGGCTTCTAAGTGTTAAGATGATCCAAAAGGTTACTCTCCTTCCTCATCTGACCACATTAGAAGTTTCCCCATTCCCATTGAGCTCAGGAACTCTATCGATTTTTCAAGTGGTTTCTAAACTAGATTTCTTCTACACAAGGGAGTCCCTTTTTCTACTAAATAGTCCCTCGGTGACCTCCCCTTACCAAGTTGTATTCCTTCTTGCTCCATTATGGATTCAGGTCTTCTCTACTTCAAGGTGATCAATCTTAATTTTGAAAAGCTTCATGTTTTCCTTAATGAAATATTTCCATTTTATTCTATTCTCTCCTCTGTTGGTCCGTGCGTGCATGCACCCACTTCCTCTTACATTTTTTTTTCTTCCATCTCAATTTCTTTGTCTAGTGGTGTTCTTCCACCTCTGGTATCTTCTTTGACCAATCCCCTTGGGACTCTCATAAATTTTGTTAGATGTTGTTTGTAGTCCACAGTACCTATCATGAAGGGGAAACCACGATGTCCTATTGTCAGCCATTCAATTGGCCCTTTGCTTCTCCAAAATACCAAACTATTAACAACCCTTAACTACCTCAACCACTTTCCTCTCCCTTCATAACTAGTCACATGGCTCATTCAAATTGAATACATTGGGAGGTATGAGTCTATGCTTAGCAAGCATAAATTATCTTGTCAAATAAGATTCTTGTTTTCTTCATAAAAACAACTTAGCTCCCCACTCCATGCCACTTCATTAATACATGCTTCATCAATTTCCCACTTGTGTATCATGGCTAGTACTTGCAAGGATGTTCCCTCTCATTCAGTGATTTTGGTGTTTTTATTAAATAAAAACATAATTACATACTTTATAAACACACTTATATGAATTCTTAGCTTAATTATAGTAATGGGGTAAAATAGGGTGTTGCAATGGGAGAATATGAAAATATGTTCTTGGGATTGCTAAAGTATGTTGGGTTTATCAAGGATGAGAAGGCATATATTCATAGGTTTTTTAGTGGACTACCATCATTTTATAAAGAGAAGATTCAATATGATGAGACAATAAATTTGACAGAGACCATTAGGAAGGCTAAGTACCTGTATGAGAAAGGAAAGGGAAGAGAATATTTGCATAAATCTTGGAAGGATAAGAAGAAAAATAAATATGATTGGACAAGGAAGGTATTCAAACCTCCTTTTAATAGAAACATCCCTAATAAAAATTAGCAATATCGGTCTGCTAAAAATCAATCCAAGAGGGAAGACTCCTTGGAAAAAAGGGGAATACCACCAGTCAAATGTTGGGGATACAAAGAAGATCACATGTAAAATTATTTCCCTCATAGAGAAGGAAAAATGAATACCATGCACAACATACAAGAGGATACTATAGTAGACGACGTGGGAAAACATATTCCAAGAATATATGCATCCTTAGAAGATTGACAAGAAGAATACCAATCCCATTTGATTCAAGTGGAAGGTAAGATAATTAATCATATTGTTTCTATTTTAATTGATTAAATAGAAATTCATTGTTACATTAATCCTAAAATAGTGGACATATTACATTTGGAGAAAAGTAAGCTTGAAAAATCAAGTTTGGTTCATCTAGCCACTTGAAACAAAAGAAGGATCAATGAAACAGTTAGAGGCTATCCAATAAATTTAAATGGAGTGGGTACTAGAATTGATATGAATATCATCCCATTAGGATCTTATGATATCCTAATTGGAATGGATTGGATAGAAAAGCATCATGTTGTCCTATATTTTCATAACAAGACATTTACATGTCTTGATGAAGAAGGAAAACATAGCACTATGAAAGGAATTCCAAGACCCATTTTCATAAGGGATTTTTCATCCTTACAGCTGAAGAGATGTTTTAGGAAAGGTTTTCAATTGTATGCAGATCCTATGGAGGAGATAGAAAATATCAAAGGCCCAAGTATTGAATATTATTCAATATTGCAAGAGCTCGAAGATGTATTCCAAGAAATACCAAGATTACCACCAAAAAGGGACATAGAATTCTCTATTGATTTAGTACCAAGAGATTCCCCTGTATCAAATACACCTTGCAAAATGTGCACACCAAAGATAAAATAATTACAAATGCAGTTGGAGGAATTGTTGAAGAAAGGGTACATGTGCCCAATTGTTTCACCTTGGGAAGCACCAATACTCTTTGTTTAAAATAAGGATGGAACATTGAGGATGTGTATTGACTTTAGACAGGTGAATAAATCCACTTTGAAGACAAAATACCCTCTTCCCATAATATATGACCTCTTTGATCATATAAGAGGAGAAAATATATTTTCAAATATAGACTTGAGATCACGATACCACTAATTAAGCATCAAGGAATAAGACATCAGTAAGAAAACTTTTATAGCTATGTATGGACATTGCGAATTTGTAGTGGTGCCATTTTGACTGACCAATGCACCATCTATATTTATGTGCCTAATGAATGGCATATTCATAAATTATCTAGATAAGTTTTTTATTGTGTTCTTGAATGACATACTTATCTATTCTATGTTTAAGGAAGAGCATGAACATCACTTGATATTGGTACTACAATTACTAAGGGAACATCAACTTTATGCCAAGCTAATAAAGTGTTATTTTTACCAACAAAAGATGCATTATTTGGGGCACATTATTTCAGAATAAGGCATAACAGTGGATCCTGAGAAGATTGAATACATTAGAGGATGGCCAACACCCAGGAATGTTTCAGAAGTCAGATCTTTTCTGGGATTAATTAGACACTACACAAGGTTTATAGAAGGGTTATCTAAGATTTATCATGCCATCACTTATTTACAAAAGAAGGGGATTAAATTTTAATGGACAACGAAGTGTGAAGAGATTTTTAATTTGTTAAAGGAAATACTTACTAGTGCACCTATTTTAAATATTGTTGACCTAAATGAGAATTGTGTGGTATGTACATATGCATGCAAAGAAGGAATTGGTGGAGTCCTCACTCAAAATGGATATGTAATTAGTTATGAGTCCAAAAATATTAATGAATATGAAAGGAACTACGCCACACAATATTTGGATCTTGTTTTCATAATTCATGCATTGAATATGTGGAGGCATTATCTCATGGGAAAGAAAATTAAATTAAGGATAAACCACAGTGGTATGAAACATATTTTTGAGTGACCAACTTTAAATTTCAGGAAGACCATACGGCTGGAATTTTCAAGTGAATATAAATTTAACTCCAATCATATAAAAGGAAAAAAAATAAGGTTGTGGATGCACTCAACAAAAGGATGCATCTCATGCATGCTACAACCATTAGTATGCATAGTTCAGATTTAAAAAGAAGAATTTTAGATTTTGTTACAGACTAGCATTACCTATAGGTAAAAGAAGGTTTAGGAAAATCTATAACATAAAATTAAAGTGTATGAGATGAAGGAAGATGGATTAGTCATGCATAAAAATATAATTTATGCTCCTAGTTCCAGAGAACTTAGGAATTTGGTGTTAAAAGAAATGCATAATGTTCCATGTGTTGGACATCCTAGTTACCAAAAAACAATTACAACAGTAAGAAGCCAATTCTTTTGGACTAAGATGAAGAAGGATGTTTCTCATTATACTTCCATATGTATGAAATGTGAGAGAGTGAAATATGAGAATAGACACCCAACAGGTTTGCTACCACCATTGCCAATTCTAGAGAAAAAATGGGAAGTGGTAACCATTGATTTTATTACTAATTTTCCCATGAAAGCAAGGAAACATGATTCAGTAATGGTAGTGATAGATAAATTGACAAAGGATACTCATTTTTTTCCTATGAAAATGACTCATACAACAACTAATATTACAAAAATTTACAAGAGGGAAATTGCTAGGTTGCATGGAATACTAAAGGCCATTATTTTAGATAGAGATACAAAGTTTACTTCAAAATTTTGGAGAGGATTATTTAAAGGATTTGGTACAAATTTGAACTTTAGCACAACATATCATCCACGGTCATATGGGAAGATAGAGAGAGACAAACAAGTGATTGAGGACATGTTAAGAATGTATGTGATGGATAAGTCATCTAAGTGGGAAGATTACTTGTATTTGGTTGAGTTTTCCTATAATAATGGGCATCAAGATTCATTGAATATGAGCCCATTTGAAGCTCTATATGGTATAAAATGAACTACTCCAATGAGTTTGGAAAACCCAGCAAATAGAGTAGTACTTGGGCCAAAATTGCTTAAGGATATGGAAGACCAGTTGGTTAAAAGTAAACATAATTTGAAAGCAACACAAGATAGAAAGAAGAGTTATGCAGATAAAAGCATGACAACTAGAGAATTTAAAGTGGGAGAGCATGAATTTTTGAAAGTGAAGCCCAAGAAGAGTTCATTAAAGTCGGGCAACTGTACAAACCTAGCAGCCATATTATGTGGTCCATTTGAGATATTGGACAAAATAGGGCTAGTTGCATACATGCTTAAATTGTCTGCTTCCATGATTGTGCATAATGTATTTCATGTCTCATTATTGAAAAAGTATGTACATGATCCTAACTATGTTATTGATTGGAATTTTATTTAGGTGGAGCCAATAGGAGACTTTCAAGACCAATATGTGCACATATTGGACATAAAATTCAAAATTCTCTAGAATCGATTCATAGAACTGGTAAAAGTCTAGTGGACCTGCTATGGTACTAAATATGCTACTTGGGAGCATGAATATGTCATGCAGGAAGATTAGCTGCAACGTTTTGAAGAATTTTGAATTTTTTTTTGTCTGCATTGAAGAGAGTGCCAAAATAAGGGGGAGGGGAATTAATACCCCATTTTGAGTCCCCAGATTAGTAATTTATTTTGTTTATTTGATGAAATGTCAAAGTGCCTAAACAATTGAAAGGGGTCATAGTGCCTATGAAATGTAATACTTTGATCATTATTAATAATAAAATGCATCGATGGCTTTGATACGTACAAGGAAAAGAGTTATAGGGGGATATGATTCCACGAGAGGGGGAAAGTTGAGGGGCTAATCCTTCACATTCTTTTAAAATTATTTTTATGTTACCCATATTGGAATTTTGGAGAGAAAGAGGGGGTTATGTGAGCTTTTTGGGGGGATGCCAAATTATGATTTTGATATATAATCCTTGTTATTTATTGTGTTGGGGGTTGGCCATTCATTCTTACTCAAAATAATTTTTGGAGTCGTTCCTCTCTAATTCACTCTTTTGCTCATTCTTGGTTTTTCATGGGGAAGGGAAAACAAAATGTTGAAGGCAAGAAAACATGGTTGGTTGACCGTAATTAATTACTAATTATTCCATAAAGAGAGGGAAACATGTGGGCATGAAAATAATGGCAGTTGAGAGATAACTTTTCATATTTGAGAATTCTGAGAGTTTCGATCATTGAGATTTTTTTACCAGAAGCATTGGAGCCCTAGAAAGAGGTGGAGAGCCTGAAGGACTGCGTAGTAGAGAAAGGGGTTCATTTTCTTTGGGTGGTGCAGGTTGAAGGGAAGAAAGATGGTAAACTGGATTTTGTTGTGTGTTTGAGAAATCTGTGAGAGATGGATTGATGATTGGTTTGGGAAGTAAGTGTTAATATGAGACTTGTCCTTATGGATTCATAGCCTTGGCTCAGAGGTTACCTGTTGTTGAGAGTTGGAACAATAATGTATAAGGATGGGGAGAATTTCCTTGGTCTACAACCATTTGGTTATTGGTTAAAGAAAAGATAAGTGTTCTCTACCATGTATTTCTTTGTGTTTCTATATATTTATTTCCATTGTGTATTAATCATTATCTATGAGTTATGTATTTAAAATGTATTTGCTTGCTATTTATTTTTGTGCATGGTTGATCCGAAAAATCCTTAGATGCTTATTAATCTTTTAAATACATAAGAGACATCTACTTGACATTCAAAATAAAATGACCGCTTGATTGTATGAAAATTACATGTGAAGTACTTATCTAACCAAATCTGCTTTAATGATAAAATGACTTGCAAATAATTGAGCCCAATAGAACAACAATAACGAAAATAACATACACAAGTAGGATAATGGAGTTCACCCAATTTGGGATACCTCTCTGAGTCCTCTTCCAATAGATAGCTCCTATATTAATGCAAAAATGATTTCATTTTATAATGACCTTTTACATGTTGCTCAAATGCATAAATAGTGTGCACCATTGGATTCCTTGTGAAAAATCATGAAAAATGAGTATAAAGTTCTCGAAATTCCATTAAGGTACCTCTTGCCATGCTTTACGATGCAACCTTAAAACTTAGCTACACTTAGGCATGAATTATGAGACTATATATGCATTAATGTGTGTGTACAACGTCGGTTCATGCACCCATTAAATAGGGCGCGCCCCTTAACCAATCTCTGAAATTTGTGGTCAGATTTAAATGTTTGTTGGGGTTGGCTTAACAAAGCTCATGCTTTGATGCAATGGTTATGGAAT
This sequence comes from Picea glauca, assembly GCA_000966675.3. NCBI lineage: Eukaryota > Viridiplantae > Streptophyta > Pinopsida > Pinales > Pinaceae > Picea > Picea glauca. The sequence continues at coordinate 1,904 of JZKD02S1425799.1, read as the reverse complement.
AATGTTTATATTTAGTAGGTAGGAGGTTCGAGCCCCACTGACCGTCATATTTTTCATCGTTTTGTTGGTATATGGTTATAACTATGGCATATATTGTATGTGGTATACAATTATGGTTATAACCAAAGTTTTAAACCACTCGCAGATCTTTGTTTAAGCCACAATGATAATATATCATGTGATCATATGTTAAAGGGGTCGAGGGATTAGGCCCTCAACCCTTTTAAACACTATTCAATACAATGTTCAAGCTTAAATAATTGTTGCAATGTATAGTGTTAGGAAAAATTATGGTGGCGCGATGGTAGTGGAGGATTTGTAGAGATTATGGAGGTTGTGGGCTCAACCCCTTTCGAATCCACAATTTTAATTAACACCAACCATATTTGGCCAATGGGAGGTTGGCACATGGCATCCTCTCATTGACTATCCTTTGCCACTTATTAACATGTGATTTGACCACTTAGATTGTACCTTTCCTAGTTTGTTGCCAAAAAATCATGTGACACATCACCTGTACGATCATATGCCACGTGTCACCCTTTTCCCATGTTGATTTTGACCTTTGACATGGTTTGACTGGAACTTTGATCGCTCATAAATTTTGCATATGAGTTTCGTTTAAGGTGAAATTTGCATCGTTAGAAAGATATCTCCAAGATCTATGCATTTATGGTGTTTTCGGGAGAATTTGGGACGGACAAATTTTGATCATTTCTAAACCATTATGGACCTATTTGCATGTTTCAGATCATCTTGGACTTATGTGAGAATTCATGGATCCTATTGAATCATTCCTCCCCATTGGAATCCTTTTAGACCGAAATTTATGATTACTCATCAACTAAGTGAGGGTAGAGTTCTCTCACCCTTCTGATCTCCATCCATTTTTCTCTACTTGGTTTTACCTGTTTAAGACCAACTCGAAGATATTCCACATCACCTCGATGTAAAGTCTTGATCCTTCTATCGAGAATAACAGATTCCAGTAGCTCGTCCAAATATTCTGGAGAAAAATCATCAAATGTTGGAACTTGAATACTTTCATCTTCATCCATAATCATAGGAGACTCATAAAGCTTTGAATTCTCAACATTTACCATTGAATACATTTGCATGTAGGTTGGTAGATCTAAACAAAAGGCATTAGTACCAATATTTTCCAAGATGTTGAATGGAACATACCGGATTGGTATTAAATTTTTACCTTCACCTTTCATTCTATCTTTGTTGATATATAACAATACTTGATCACCAACTTCAAATTGATGATCAACCTCATGTTTATCATGCCTTGCCTTATACTTGGTTTGGTTCTTCTCCAATTTCTCCTGCATTCCTTGATGTACCTATTGAATATTTTGAATGAACCTTTTATCTTTATTTGTATCATCATGTCTATCTTTTTTACATGCTTCTCCAAAAACATATTCCATAGGTGATTTAGGAAAGTACCCCAAACATACTTCAAAAGGAGCTTTCTAAGTAAATGAATGCATGGCATGATTATAGGCATGTTGTATATAAGGTAATTGTTCATCCCATAAATTAGGATTATTGTTGCAGTGTTGGACCTCGACCAAGTTTTCAGGAAACATTGGTCACATTTGACCACTTTAGGGACTTCGACAGGTTGGACGAAGATGGAGCACCCAGGCGAAATGGAGATCATGGTATCTCACTTGTTTTGTGGACCCAACAAGGGGTTCATTAGGGTTTTTGTATTAGGGTTTTGGGATGTCGTCCCATGGGTTCACCCATGTTTAGGCCTAGTTGTAAGGGATGTAAAAGTATATATAGGAAGGAATGTAAGATAGAAGAGTGTGTGTGGGTGTGTTTAGTGCAAGCAATGTAAGTAGTAGTGTTAGCTATGTGCACAATATGTTCATCTTAGTGCAAGAGAT
>JZKD02S1425788.1:0-11110 GCA_000966675.3 Picea glauca | reverse complement strand
ATTTTCTCTCTATGAATTAGTCTATGGAAAGAGTGTTGTTTTTCCTGTGTAATTTGAGATAAAAATCTTAAGGACTGCTTTAGCTGTCAACCTTGATCTAACCGATGCACAGACAACCAAGTTGCAACAACTTAATGAACTAGAGGAGAAAAGACTAGATGCCATTCAACAAACAACCATAATTCAGCAGTAAAGATCAAAATGGCATGACAAAAATATAAAAAACAAGCAGTTCCAAAAAGGTAATTGGGCCCTATTGTATGATTCCCGGTTCAAAGAATTTCAAGGAAAACTGCGTACAAGATGGCTTGGACCTTACGAAGTAGACACAGTTTTCCCCAATGGAACAGTAAGGCTCCTCACAATCGATGACTCCAAAACTCCGTTACTTGTAAATGGTCATCGGCTCCGTCTGTACCAGCAACCTATTTCTAAAGAATATTTTAAGGCCACATGCATGGCAGACGCCCACTTTCTCTTCGTCGAGGGGGTTTCTACCCCTAATAGCAATTAATTCTTTTAAGTTAATTTTCTTTAGTATTAGATTAGATTAGATTTTGTTTACTAATAATCCCTGTCAATAAATACCATGCTACAGTCGATTTTTGCAGATTCCCGATCAAAGCACAACCACTAGAAGAGGAGGATCCCACTTCAAAGAGACGAGCTTTCACGATGCTGAAACACCACTGTTCAACACTGTTAAATTTCACGATGCTGAAACACCACTGTTCAGCACTGTTGACCTCCATGCTACTGAAACACCACCGTTCAACACTCTTGACTTGCTTCTGATGCCGAATCACCACTGTTCCGCACTTTTGACTTTTCTCTATTTCCGAAACACCACTGTCAGCAATCCGCCCCCTTTCCTTCATTACTGAAACACCAAACTCACACCTTTTTCCCCCATCACGGCTCGAAAACCTTTTTGCCACTTTTTCCCATTCCCTCACCATCCTTCATCGACGAAACAACTCCGTCCAGCAATTGTTTCGCCTTTCCCCTTCTGATGCTGAAACACCATTGTTTAGCACTGTTGACTTTTTCCCCGATGCTGAAACACCACTGTTCAACACCTTTTTTTCTTCCCACCCCCAAAACACTACAGTTCACCATTTCCTCACCATCCTTCATCGACGAAAATACTCCGTCTAGCAATTGTTTCGCCTTTTCTTTTCCGTTGCTGAAACACCATTGTCAGCAACCCTTCATCATTTTCTTTTCCGTTGCTGAAACACCATTGTCAACAACCCTTCATCATTTTCTCCGATGCTGAAACACCACTGTTCAACACTTTTGACTTTCTTCTGATGCTGAAACACCACCGATCAACACTTTTGACTTTCTTCCGATATTGAAACACCATTCATCAACAGTTCTTCATCTACAACAATTGTTTCGTTCTTCTCTGTTGCTGAAACACCAGTCTTTCACCATCGTCTGTCAGCAAGCTTCTACGCCCTCAGATTATAGTTCGTCCTTCTAGTCAACAAAACCTCGACAAAATTTATCTATTAGATCAAAGGTCTCTGCCACAACAGGACTACCACGAACAAACATGATATCTTGTTGGCAGAATGAATCAAACGGTAAGGCAAGGTACGTAAACATTATGTAATTCAGTTAGGCTATAGTTAATGAGAGAGATTTTAAGTCATTATGACCATTCAAGTGAAATAATTACTAGTCGCACTTGACGGGAGGGGAAGTACACATCAAATACGCGATACCATCATTTCACCCGATTTCACCACCGCCATCCCCATTTCACCACCCTTTCGCGCATTTAACCACTATTCCTGCATAAGTCCCTCAGAAAACTCACTTTGTGCTAGAGCTGATACACAAACTCTCGACATTGTATCTTACTAAGCTAGTAGCCATGGGAGGAGCTGTCATACGAAATGATCCCACCACCATAGCGTTGCTCAAACACTATCCAACAACGTCTCAAATCTTCTAGTAGGCAGGGTGGCTTAATTACTTCCGCAGACTTCAAGGATATAATGAACAACAAGTCCTACAGTTCACCCAAAATCTTCAGGAGAACCATTCTGTCGTCGCAGGCATCCGAATATTTGTAACAGAAGATGACATAGCAGCGGTCTCAGGCCTCCCTCACGACGGCACTCGTATGTTCAGCCGAAATCATATCATCACGAATGTTCAACAGAGCTTCTTCCTGCTCGGTGAATGAATTGAATTGAAGGGTAGGGGTGTTCATCTCAGCTCACTGCCACCCCCATGGCCGGAGGTCACTAGATTCATCAAGCACTACCTAACCTGTGAAGGTCGATATCAGGTAGTCTACCAGCACGACTTTCTTCTACTTTCTCATTTAAGGCATAACAGACGGGTCAATATTCCCTATTATTTGTTGGGTTGTTTGAAGAATATGGCACATTACTGTAGAAAGGCCAAAGATCCAACCCTGTCACTTACCCACCACCGTCTTGTTCAATTACTCATCCACAGGGGTTTTGACCAACAAAACCGTCCACTAAATAACCCACCCATAAAACCTCAACCAGCTGCCGAAATTCCCCAGGAGTAGCAACCGAAAAACCCCCCAGACTCCCCCGAAGTACCCAATATCCCGCCCACAGAACCAACCAGACCAGTCAATTCCCCTACCCTACCAAATCCACTGCATACCTTACCAGAGTCATCCACTCCCGCCCTTCATATTCTCAGTGATGACTCTGAACTAGATAAGTTCTCCTGCCCCGTCATTGAAAAAAGACCCTCACGAAAATGAAAACAAAATCCCCCCTTTCCACCCTTCTTACGGAAAAAGAGAACAAGAACCTCAACAAGGCCACCCTTTATGACCACTACCCTAGATCCCCCACCAATTCGACTGATACCCCGTACACCTCTAACCTCCCCAATCCTGGGATCTTTTCCTACTCCAACTACGGGCACTGAAACACAAGAACCAGATGCCTAGGATACTGTAACACCATCTGTCTCACATAAAGTAGCTGAAACATAAGAACCAGCTACCCACTCAGTGGCTGAAACACAAGAACCAGCCATAGCTGAAACACAAGAAACAACTACGTCTGAAACACAAGAACCGACTGCTGATATTGACATGGAGTTACAAGAACCAGATGCCTAGACATCATTTGTTTCAAATAAAGTAGATGAAACAAAAAAACTAGCTACCCATCCAGTGGCTGAAACACAAGAACCAGCCACTGACTTTGAAATTAAATTACAGGAATCAGAGGCCCAGAATGCTGCAACACTGCTCTCCTCAAGCCAAGTAGCTGAAAAACCAGCTACCCAATCAGTGGCTGAAACACAAGCACCAACCACTGATACTGAAATTGATATACAGGAATTAGAAGTCGAGGGTGCTGCAACACTACTCTTCTTACACCAAGAGGCTGAAACACAAGCATCAATTGCCATTCCTGTAGCTCCTCCTCAACAACCAGAAGCAACAATGGCATCTATCTTGAAAGAAAATGAGTTTTTAAAGTTTCAATTGGAAGCATATCAGCAAGAATTAGCCAGGGCAAGGGAAGCATATGAAAAATAACTAAATTTGTACACCTTAGCTCGAACAACAACCTTGTCAGAGAAAACTACAGAGAACTTGTGTAAAGAATACATGTGTTGCCAATGTGGAGATATTTACTATCAAGTAGGCTATAAGGTAATTCAAGTCCTAGTGCCAGGAGCATCCCCTATTCCTTCACCTTTTGTAGCCAAGGCAGAACCTGCTGCAACACAAGAACCGACAGGCCCTCCCAAGCTTAAGACTAAACTTGCTGCAACACAAGAACCAGCAGGCCCTCCCAAGCTTAAGACTAAACTTGCTGCAACACAAGAACCAACAGGCCCTCCTAAGCTTAAGACTGAAGCCTACATTACAACAAACGAAGCCCCNCCTGTCACTTACCCACCACCGTCTTGTTCAATTACTCATCCACAGGGGTTTTGACCAACAAAACCGTCCACTAAATAACCCACCCATAAAACCTCAACCAGCTGCCGAAATTCCCTAGGAGTAGCAACCGAAAAACCCCCTAGACTCCCCCAAAGTACCCAATATCCCGCCCACAGAACCAACCAGACCAGTCAATTCCCCTACCCTACCAAATCCACTGCATACCTTACCAGATTCATCCACTTCCGCCCTTCATATTCTCAGTGATGACTCTGAACTAGATAAGTTCTCCTGCCCCGTCATTGAAAAAAGACCCTCACGAAAATGAAAACAAAATCCCCCCTTTCCACCCTTCTTACGGAAAAAGAGAACAAGAACCTCAACAAGGCCACCCTTTATGACCACTACCCTAGATCCCCCACCAATTCGACTGATACCCCGTACACCTCTAACCTCCCCAATCCTGGGATCTTTTCCTACTCCAACTACGGGCACTGAAACACAAGAACCAGATGCCTAGGATACTGTAACACCATCTGTCTCACATAAAGTAGCTGAAACATAAGAACCAGCTACCCACTCAGTGGCTGAAACACAAGAACCAGCCATAGCTGAAACACAAGAAACAACTACGTCTGAAACACAAGAACCGGCCGCTGATATTGACATGGAGTTACAGGAACCAGATGCCCAGACATCATTTGTTTCAAATAAAGTAGCTGAAACAAAAAAACCAGCTACCCATCCAGTGGCTGAAACAGAAGAACCAGCCACTGACTTTGAAATTAAATTACAGGAATCAGAGGCCCAGAATGCTGCAACACTACTCTCCTCAAGCCAAGTAGCTGAAAAACCAGCTCCCCAATCAGTGGCTGAAACACAAGCACCAGCCACTGATACTGAAATTGATATACAGGAATTAGAAGTCGAGGGTGCTGCAACACTACTCTCCTTACACCAAGAGGCTGAAACACAAGCATCAACTGCCATTCCTGTAGCTCCTCCTCAACAACCAGAAGCAACAATGGCATCTATCTTGAAAGAAAATGAGTTTTTAAAGTCTCAATTGGAAGCATATCAGCAAGAATTAGCCAGGGCAAGGGAAGCATATGAAAAAGAACTAAATTTGTACACCTTAGCTCGAACAACAACCTTGTCAGAGAAAACTACAGAGAACTTGTGTAAAGAATACATGTGTTGCCAATGTGGAGATATTTACTATCAAGCAGGCTATAAGGTAATTCAAGTCCCAGTGCCAGGAGCATCCCCTATTCCTTCACCTTTTGTAGCCAAGGCAGAACCTGCTGCAACACAAGAACCAACAGGCCCTCCCAAGCTTAAGACTGAACTTGCTACAACACAAGAACCAGCAGGCCCTCCCAAGCTTAAGACTAAACTTGCTGCAACACAAGAACCAACAGGCCCTCCTAAGCTTAAGACTGAAGCCTACATTACAACAAACGAAGCCCCNCTCATTACTATACATTTAATCTATTTTGCATAATATTTTACATCACTCTCGTACTTGACCATTGATTAGAAATGCATAAGTGTTCAAAACTGCAGATTAGCATTTGAGGCCTATTTTTGAAACACAGAACTGATGCTGAAACACGGAGCTGCTATACAGTCCGAGGTCGCAGATGCTGAAACACGGAGCTGCTATATAGTCCGAGGTCGCAGATGCTGAAACACAGAGCTGCTATATAGTCCGAGGTCGCAGATGCCGAAACACAGAGCTGTTACACAATCCAAAGTTGCAGATGCTGAAACACAGAGGAAACCGTCAGGACCGACGATGCTGAAACACAAAGGAAGTCGTTACAGTCAGCGGTCAACAAAGCTCTAACCGTCGCTCCTACACAAGAATGCCGACACAGTCAGAGCTCAATTCACGTGGATGAAACAGCCCACGAATTGTGATGCTGAAACATCATCAGCAACAACGAGAAGAAGCTGTTACACCAGCCGTAACAACAATACCTCATTCATCTCGTGTAATAGAATTCTGTTGCGTGAGACTAGGACATCCTATGCTGGTTTAGAAAGTAGATCCGACTAAGGATAGGACTCAGATATGCATTGTAAATTATTGTATCGAAGGGATTCCCTCTTTAAATAAGAGGAAATCATCATTCGAGGGATGGAAATTTTATGTATTGAAGAAGCTCAAGAGAAGAGGGACGTATTCCATTTCCAGACTATAATATGATATTTTGACAGATGAATAAAAGACTGCTTTGAGTATCCTTCTCTAGCTTTCTTGTTTCAGGGGAATCTTGTGAGAAGGGAGGGCCCACCTTCTTCACAAGATTCACCCATTAGTTTAGAAGTGTGTTAGTACAATTTCTGTTTATGCTTTGATTAACTTTTGTTTGCTGAAACACTGATTTTAATGAATTCCGCTTTGCTGAAACACTACTGACTCTGTCTTAGTTTATTGAATGAAATTCGTAATTCTTTTTATTAGCAATATTGTGTGATGATTTTATAAAGCTAGCCAGAGACTGGGTTAAGGGTTCCTGCTCAGACAGGAAGGAATCAGAACATCCCGTCCTCTGTAGATTTCATTTAATTCTGCAAGTGTGCTAGCCAGAGATTGGGTTAAGGGTTCCTGCTCAGACAGGAAGGAATCAGAACNCTCATTACTATACATTTAATCTATTTTTCATAATATTTTACATCACTCTCGTACTTGACCATTGATTAGAAATGCATAAGTGTTCAAAACTGCAGATTAGCATTTGAGGCCTATTTCTGAAACACAGAACTGATGCTGAAACACGGAGCTGCTATACAGTCCGAGGTCGCAGATGCTGAAACACGGAGCTGCTATATAGTCCGAGGTCGCAGATGCTGAAACACATAGCTGCTATATAGTCCGAGGTCGCAGATGCTGAAACACGGAGCTGTTACACAATCCAAAGTTGCAGATGCTGAAACACAGAGGAAACCGCCAGGACCGACGATGCTGAAACACAAAGGAATCCGTTACAGTCAGCGGTCAACAAAGCTCTAACTGTCGCTCCTACACAAGAATGCCGACACAGTCAGAGCTCAATTCACGTGGCTGAAACAGCCCGCGAATTGCGATGCTGAAACATCATCAGCAGCAACGAGAAGAAGCTGTTACACCAGCCGGAACAACAATACCTCATTCATCTCGTGTAATAGCATTCTGTTGCGTGAGACTAGGACATCCTATGCTGGTTTAGAAAGTAGATCCGACTAAGGATAGGACTCAGATATACATTGTAAATTATTGTATCGAAGGGATTCCCTCTTTAAATAAGAGGAAATCATCATTCGAGGGATGGAAGTTTTATGTATTGAAGAAGCTCCAAAGAAGAGGGACGTATTCCATTTCCATACTGTAATATGATATTTTGACAGATGAATAAAATACTGCTTTGAGTATCCTTCTCTAGCTTTCTCGTTTCAGGGGAATCTTGTGAGAAGGGAGGGCCCACCTTCTTCACAAGATTCACCCATTATTTTAGAAGTGTGTTAGTACAATTTCTGTTTATGCTTTGATTAACTTTTGTTTGCTGAAACACTGCTTTTAATGAATTACGCTTTGCTGAAACACTACTGACTCTGTCTTAGTTTATTGAATGAAATTCGTAATTCTTTTTATTAGTAATATTGTGTGATGATTTTATAAGGCTAGCCAGAGACTGGGTTAAGGGTTCCTGCTCAGACAGGAAGGAATCAGAACATCCCGTCCTCTGTAGATTTCATTTAATTCTGCAAGTGTGCTAGCCAAAGATTGGGTTAAGGGTTCCTGCTCAGACAGGGAGGAATCAGAACATCCTGTCCTTTGTAGATTTCATTTAATTCTGCAAGTGTGCTAGCCAGATATTGGGTTAAGGGTTCCTGCTCAGACAGGAAGGAATCAGAACATCCTGTCCTCTGTAGATTTCATTTAATTCTGCAAGTGTGCTAGCTAGAGATTGGGTTAAGGGTTCCTGCTCAGAAACGAAGAAATCAGAACATCCTGTCCTCTATAGATTTCATTTAATTCTGCAAGTGTGCTAGCCAGAGATTGGGTTAAAGGTTCCTACTCAGAAAGGAAGGAATCAGAATATCCTGTCCTCTATAGATTTCATTTAATTCTACAATTGTGCTAGCCAGAGATTGGGTTAAGGGTTCCTGCTCAGAAAGGAAGGAACCAGAACATCCTATTCTCTGTAGATTTCCATTATTCCTGCAAGTGTGCTAGCGAGAGACTAGGTAAAGGATCCCTGCTCAGAAAGGAAGGGATCAGACTATCCTGTTCTCTGTAAACCTCAATTTCACAAGTGTGCTAAATAGAAATAGGGCTTAAGGTTCCTGCTTAGAAAGGAAGGAACTAGATGGCCTTGTTCTTTGCTAGATAGAGTTAACTGTCTTCTGCATTACTATTTTCATGAAAGAGTGTTAGTACTGAAGTCTCTGTTTGAGAGTAAGGGTCCTGTTCTTTGGTTGCAGAATAGTTGTTCTTTCCTATTGCGAGTGTTATTCTAATGTAATCCAGGATTCTTAGTTTAATCTTTAAGATCTGCAATAGGGAAGTTGCTTTCCTGTGATTTAATTCAGAACTTCAACTTATTCAAGAAAGTGTGATTAGTATAAGATTCTTTACTACAACTCTAATTTGCTTTTGGAATTGAGCATATATAGTGTGTGGTTATCTTTGAAATAAAAAGACTTCCCTGGGTTGATAATTTATGTATCACTTGATTGTTTGAATCAATTAAGCAATTATAGTGACCAACATCCATGACATACATCCTAAGCATGTCTTTCATGACTTGATTTACTCTCTCAGTTTGCCCATCTATTTTAGGATGATAAGTTGTGCTTAAGTTCAACTGGGTTCCCAATGCTGACTGCAAACTTGTCCAAAACCTAGAAATGAATCTGGAGTCCCTATATGAAATGATCTTCTTAGGTATCCCGTGCAAATGGATGACCTCACTTACAAACATGTGTACCACATCAGTGACATCATAAGTGTCTCTAACTGTAATACAATGAGCACTCTTGGTTAACTTATCAACTATCATAAGAATTGCATTGTGTCTATGAGATGTGAGCGGCAACCCCACAACAAAATCCATAGAGATGACTTCCCACTTGGACATAGGGACATCATGTGGTTGTAGGAGGCCTGCCAGGTGATGGTGGTTGGCTTTCACTTGTTGACACTCTAGGCACTTGGCGATGAAATGGAATACATCACGCTTCATACTTACCCAGAAGAAGAGATTCCTCATGTCTGCATACATATTCTTCACACCCGGATGCACACAATAAAGTGATCTATGGGCCTCCTTCAGTATGATGCTTCAAATATCCCCATTTTCAGGGATGTACATCCTTCCCCGGTATCTTAACAGTTCGTCTGCTTCCAGACTATATCCTTCATATTTTGGATTTAATTACCTCCCACTCTGGAGGTTTGATGTAACCTTTAAATACCAACTGTCTCCTTGAAGTTGCATCAACACACGTTCCCTCAGATTGACTTTTAAGGGTACCAAAGAGAAGACACGTGGTCTTCTACTCAAGGCATCTGCAACCACATTTTCCTTTCCCTTGATGTATGAAATACCAAANCAATTGTGCTAGCCAGAGATTGGGTTAAGGGTTCCTGCTCAGAAAGGAAGGAACCAGAACATCCTATTCTCTGTAGATTTCCATTATTCCTGCAAGTGTGCTAGCGAGAGACTAGGTAAAGGATCCCTGCTCAGAAAGGAAGGGATCAGACTATCCTGTTCTCTGTAAACCTCAATTTCACAAGTGTGCTAAATAGAAATAGGGCTTAAGGTTCCTGCTTAGAAAGGAAGGAACTAGATGGCCTTGTTCTTTGCTAGATAGAGTTAACTGTCTTCTGCATTACTATTTTCATGAAAGAGTGTTAGTACTGAAGTCTCTGTTTGAGAGTAAGGGTCCTGTTCTTTGGTTGCAGAATAGTTGTTCTTTCCTATTGCGAGTGTTATTCTAATGTAATTTAGGATTCTTAGATTAATCTTTAAGATCTGCAATAGGGAAGTTGCTTTCCTGTGATTTAATTCAGAACTTCAGCTTATTCAAGAAAGTGTGATTAGTATAAGATTCTTTACTACAACTCTAATTTTCTTTTGGAATTGAGCATATATAGTGTGTGGTTATCTTTGAAATAAAAAGACTTCCCTGGGTTGATAATTTATGTATCACTTGATTGTTTGAATCAATTAAGCAATTATAGTGATCAACATCCATGACATACATCATAAGCATGTCTTTCATGACTTGATTTACTCTCTCAGTTTGCCCATCTGTTTTAGTATGATAAGTTGTGCTTAAGTTCAACTGGGTTCCCAATGCTGACTGCAAACTTGTCCAAAACCTAGAAATGAATCTGGAGTCCCTATCTGAAATGATCTTCTTAGGTATCCCGTGCAAATGGATGACCTCACTTACAAACATGTGTGCCACATCAGTGACATCATAAGTGTCTCTAACTGTAATACAATGAGCACTCTTGGTTAACTTATCAACTATCATAAGAATTGCATTGTGTCTATGAGATGTGAGCGGAAACCCCACAACAAAATCCATAGAGATGACTTCCCACTTGGACATAGGGACATCATGTGGTTGTAGGAGGTCTGCCGGGTGATGGTGGTTGGCTTTCACTTGTTGACACTCTAGGCACTTGGCGATGAAATGGAATACATCACGCTTCATACTTACCCAGAAGAAGAGCTTCCTCATGTCTGCATACATATTCTTCACACCCGGATGCACACAATAAAGTGATCTATGGGCCTCCTTCAGTATGATGCTTCAAATATCCCCATTTTCAGGGATGTACATCCTTCCCCGGTATCTTAACAGTTCGTCTGCTTCCAGACTATATCCTTCATATTTTGGATTTAATTACCTCCCACTCTGGAGGTTTGATGTAACCTTTAAATACCAACTGTCTCCTTGAAGTTGCATCAACACACGTTCCCTCAGATTGACTTTTAAGGGTACCAAAGAGAAGACACGTGGTCTTCTACTCAAGGCATCTGCAACCACATTTTCCTTTCCCTTGATGTATGAAATACCAAAATAGTACACACTCATAAACTCACTCCATTGCCTTTGCCTGACATTTAGATCCCTTTGAGTGAAGAGATGTTTTAAACTTTGATGGTCTGTTTTGAGCTCAAAGTTTCGCCCCACTAGATAGTG
>JZKD02S1425777.1:0-11110 GCA_000966675.3 Picea glauca | reverse complement strand
ATCCTATGTTTAAGGTAATACAATTCTAGGGATTTGCAATGATGGTCATAAGCAATTAAACCTACATATCATTCTATGTTTAAGGTAATAGTCATTTTTCTTCTTAACCCACAAGATCAAGATTCACATTTGAAGCTAATATTGCCTTATCCATGATAAAGAACAGAATAAGGCCTTCTCATAACACACAAAAGAATTAGAAGGGATTCACTTGTAGTCATTTTTCTTCTTAACCCACAAGATCAAGATTCACATTTGAAGCTAATATTGCCCTATCGATGATAAAGTATAGAATAAGGCCTTCTCATAACACACAAAAGAATTAGAAGGGATTCAATTGGTAACAAAATTGATGCTATGTAGGGATTTCTTTGAATGAAGAAGAGTGTTTTTAAAAGAAGTTGATTTACTTTTGCTAACAATTTTAGATAGAGAAACCTTTGGATATGTAGAGAAAAAGGTCAAAACACCACCAATATAATTTACTCCTCCTGTATGTTGTTGGAATTGAACAAAGTATGATTATTTTTCAAGTGTTTACCAAAAAAATCAATCTTTATTCATTTAGATAGAGAAGCCTTTAAATATGTAGAGAAAGAGATCAAACCACCAGTAATATAGTTTACTCCTTATATATGTTCTTATGCATATTGAAATTTATCAAAGTATGATTATTTCTCAACAGTTTGCCAAAAAAATCAATCTTCATTTATCTAGAAATACCCTACTTATCCCAAATAATTTTTCTACAAATCATCAATAATATCCAAACTCTCCAACTCAATCTTCTTGGTTTTGACAAATATTTGAAGGGTCTCAAACAATACAATATCCAATACATGAAAACATTTTAGTTAAGAAGTTGGTGGGATTAAGAAGATCTTAAGAAGATGGCAGGGGACCCAAAGTGGCATATTGCCTTTTATAGAGTTTCTACCAACCGACTATTTATATAGTTCAATTCGAGAATCTCACCCAAAAATATATAATTTTGGATTCCAGGTCAAATAAAATAAAATCCGCTTGTCTATTGCTATCGTCTCTACCTAATACTGCCTCCAAGTAAAACCAGAATCCACGTTAAAACAACAATAACAATAATGACGAAAACGATGGTTGTGGTCAAAAGTCAGCGATCTAGAAGGTCGAGAGTCAAACACCAATAGTCAAAAGATCCCCCCAACGACCTCGCCACATAGTACTCTGCTGCTGCAGGAGTGAGCGGCCGGAATACGTCAGAAAAGGAAGCACGGTTTCATTCAGACGGAATCGCCCGTTGTGGCAGAGGGCAGAGTAGACTGGCCGGCCGGCCTGCCTGCCTGCCCTGTTCTGACCGGCCTGTCAACAACAACTGAGGAAAGGCATTTGGATTGGCGCTGTGGAATCCGAGTAACGTAAAGCCATGTGTTTGTATTGGCAGTCTCTTTTTGCGGGCTCTGCGTAACATACCGCGTAAGCGGTGGGAGGGGCCGCCCGAGCAACCGACATATTCAGAAAGCTTCTCGCCTACCAAAGCCCACTTGTGAGTTCATAGCATGTGAACAGGGATCGTCCTTGAGATTGAAGTCCTTGTCGTTTTCCACGAGGGTAGTGGACTTGGCCCTTATTCTGAAGCAACCACCTTCTCATAGAACTTTGTTCAGAAAAAATAAAAGTCAAAACGCGTTGCCTCAGAAAAATCTCTTGTGTTTGTCAGTAGAAGTATAGGACACTGAACATGCATATCTGTACTGTTACTGCGCAAGTTCCTCTGGGATAACGACAATTCTGGAGTAGAGAGAGGAAGATTTCTTTACTAGTTTAACGAGCGTATGCTTTCAGAGGCTTCTGTTATTTAATTAACTTCCCTTTCGAGTTGCACTTTTCATTAAAAAAAAAAAAAAAATGGCCTGAATTCAGTCAAATTTTCAGGGATAATCTGAGTTTTGTATAGATCAATGTTTGATGTATTTTTAGAATTTTATTGTAAGTGTTATGTCTTATTTTAAATCAACCCAGATACTCAGAAAATCAATCAAAATTCTAAATTTATCAAAAATTTAAAAACAAACCAACTAAAAACCTACCGGAAAAAATACCTAGAAAGAAAAAATTGCTCCAAAATTAGCTCATTCCTTTAATTAACTAAAAATAATACAGAGATTAGGCATCGATGGATATAGAAGTCAACAGAATTAAAATGTAAGCAGTTATGACGTAACAATAGTGGATCTGAATATTATATACTCTGGTCTAATTAGCAAGAGCTTTAGTGCAATCATGGACCTCAACCGTCCTTCTAATTGGCTGTGCTTGAACCAAAATGTCAATGCGGATACTCGCCAGTATGAAACTGGTACAGCGTTTTAATATTTTATAATGGTTTTGACGATCCCTTTGACTCTGATACAAACACTCATTTTCATTTTGGTGGATTGCAACAAAAGCAAAGGAGGAGACGCGGCATCTTCGAGCCTGGTTGTTGACTTTGTGATGTATATTTATGGTTTTTTAGCAGAGCAGATTGTTAATATCGGAAAGGACGAGAAGGTGATTGCTGCTCTGCAGGTGTTAAATTGAAATGAATATTGATAGAAAGTCAGAAAGGTTATTAAACCCTACCACAAATGCAAATCAGACGCGGCATCCTCCAGCCTATAATGTTTATTTATTCTCTTAAAAGGACGAGAGCTGATTGCTGTTCTGGAGGTGTTAATTGAAATGAATATTGTTCTGGAGGTGTTAATTGAAATGAATATTGATAGAAACTTAACAAGGTTATTAAAACCTATCACAAATGCAAAGGAAACGCGTTATCCTCGAGTCTGGTTGTTGACTTTCAACTGCATATTTTATGTAAAATTTTAATACCTAGAAGGACGAGAAGATGATGGTTGTTCTGGATGTGTGTTAACTGAAATGAATAAATGAATTGTGATAGAAAGTTAGAAAGAGTATTCATGGTGATAGGAGGGTAGAAAGGTTATTCAAAAGTTAATGGTGATTTGGAGTAGTTGTTCTGATAATTTTTATGTCTTCTATATAGTAAAATTTTAATACCTAGAAGGGTGAGAAGATGATTGCTGTTTTGGAGTTGTTAATTGAAATGAATCGTGATAGAAAGTTAGAACGAGTATTAATGGTGATAGGAGGGTAGAAAGGTTATTCGAAAGTTAGTAGCAATTTGGAGTAGTTGTTGTGATAATTTTTATGTCTTCTGCATAGTAAAATTTTAATATCTAGAAGGACGAGAAGATGGTTGTTGTTGAGACCTGTTAACTGAAATGAATTGTGATAGAAAGTTAGAAAGAGTATTAATGGTGATAGGAGGGTAGAAATGTTATTCAAAAGTTAGTAGTGATTTGGAGTAGTTGTTGTGATAATGATTGAAGTTTAAATTTTTTAATATGCTCTTTTTTTATTTTTATTTTATGTGGACTAGATGTTTTGTGATATGTTTAGAGTTTGTCTGGATGAATGTTTAGGGTTTGTGTTTTGGTTAAGGATCTATATTTACAAATGAAAATGTATGAATCTCATTTTCACTTTATGTTTTAGCATAGTTACATATTTCTATAAGAAAATTAGAATTAGCATAGTTATAGTTTAAATGGATTGAGGAAAATTGGACATGTAGATGTTTAATGGTATGTTTAGAGTTTGTTTTGTTAAATGTTTAGAGTTAGTGTTTTGGTTAAAGATCTATATTTGTAAATGAAAATATATGAATCTCATTTTCACTTCATGTTTGGCATAGTTACATATTTCTATAAGAAAATTAGAGTAAGTATTAATGATGGTGAGAATCTTGCCAATGACCTTATTTTGGTATTCTATACAGAGAGCTATATCTCTAGGTCAAAATTTACGAGTTTCATTCTCACTTAATATAGCTAAATCATAAGGATCTCCAATCTAACTCCATTATAACTTGGTGTTGTTACATCTCCATCTACATGAAAATATAATAAAATTAGAGTAAGTATAATGATGGTGAGCATCTTGGTGAGGATATTAATGGTGATAGGAGGGTGGAAAGGTTATTCAAAAGTTAGTGGTGATTTGGAGTAGTTGTTTTGATAATGATTGAAGTTTAAATTTTTGGGCATGGTCTTTTTTTGTATGTGGTTTGTTTATGGTTTAAATGGGTTAAGGAAAAGGAAACTAGACATGTAAATGTTTTGTGGTATGTTTAGAGTTTGTCTTGCTAAATGTTCAATGGTTAAGGAAAATTAGACATGTTGATGTTTTGTGGTGTGTTTAGAGTTTGTATTGCTAAATGTTTAGAGTTAGTGTTTTGGTTAAAGATCTATAGTTATAGATGAAAATGTATGATTTCCATTTTCACTTTATGTTTTGGCATAGTTACATATTTCTATAAGAAAATTAGAGTAAGTATTAATGATGGTGAGCATCTTGCCAATGACCTTATTTTGGTATTCTATATAGGAAGCTATATCTCTTGGTCAAAAGTTATGAGTTCTATTCTCACTTGATATAGCTAAATCACAAGGAGATCCAAACTAACTCCATTATAACTTGGTGTTGCTACATCTCCATCTACATGAAAATATAAGAAAATTAGAATAAGTATAATAATGGTGAGCATCTTGGTGAGCATATTAATGGTGATAGGAGGGTAGAAAGGTTATTCAAAAGTTAGTGGTGATTTGGAGAAGTTGTTGTGATAATGATTGAAGTTTAAATTTTTGGGCATGGTCTTCTTTTGTATGTGGTTTGTTTCTCATTTAAATGGGTTAAGGAAAAAGAAAATTGGACATGTAAATGTTTTGTGGTATGTTTAGAGTTTGTCTTTCTAAATGTTTAATGGGTTAAGGAAAATTAGACATGTAGATGTTTTGTGGTAAGTTTAGAGTTTCTCTTGCTAAATGTTTAGAGTTAGTATTTTGGTTAAAGATCTATATTTATAAATGAAAATGTATGAATGTCATTTTCACTTTATGTTTTGGCATAGTTACATATTTCTATAAGAAAATTAGAATAAGTATTAATGATGGTGAGCATCTTGCCAATGACCTTATCTTGGTATTCTATGTAGGGAGCTATATCTCTAGGTCAAAAGTTATGAGTTCCATTCTCACTTAATATAGCTAAATCATAAGGAGCTCCAATCTAAATCTATTATAACTTGGTGTTTCTACATCTCCATCTACACGAAAGCATAAGAAAATTAAAATAAGTATTAATGATCGTGAACATATTGAGAATGGCCTTATTTTGGTATCCTAGGTAGGGAGTTATATCTCTAGGTAAAAAAATTTGAGTTTCATTCTCATTTAATATAGCTAAATCACAAGGAGCTCCGATCTAACTCTATTATAACTTGGTGTTGCTACATCTCCATCTACATGAAAATATAAGAAAATTAGAATAAGTATTAATGATGGTGAACATTTTGTCAATGACTTTATTTTGGTATTCTAAGTAGGGAGCTATATCTCTAGGTAAAAAGTTATGAGTTTCATTCTCACTTAATGTAACTAAATCATAAGGAGCTCTTATCTAACTCCATTATAATTAGGTGGTGATAGGAGGGTAGAAAGGTTATTCAAAAGTTAGTGGTGATTTGGAGTAGTTGTTGTGATAATGATTGAAGTTTAAATTTTTGGGCATGATCTTCTTTTATTTAAATGGGTTAAGGAAAAGGAAAATTGGACATGTAAATGTTTTGTGGTATGTTTAGAGTTTGTCTTGCTAAATGTTTAGAGTTATTGTTTTGGTTAAATATCTATATTTATAAATGAAAATGTATGAATGTCATTTTCACTTTATGTTTTGGCATAGTTACATATTTCTATAAGAAAATTAGAATAAGTATTAATGACGGTGAACATCTTACCAATGACCTTAACCTTATCTTGGTATTCTATGTAGGGAGCTATATCTCTAGGTCAAAATTTATGAGTTCCATTTTCACTTAATATAGCTAAAGCATAAGGAGATTCAATCTAACTCCATTATAACTCGGTGTTGCTTCATCTCCATATACATAAAAATATAAGAAAATTAGAATAAGCATTAATGATGGTGAGCATCTTGAGCATGACCTTACTTTGGTATTCTAGGTAGGGAGTTATATATCTAGGTAAAAAAATTCGAGTTCCATTCTCATTTAATATATCTAAATCATAAGGAATTCCAATCTAACTCTATTATAACTTGGTGTTGCTACATCTCCATCTATATGAAAATATAAGAAAATTAGAATAAGTATTAATGATGGTGAACATTTTTCAATTGACCTTATTTTGGTATTCTAAGTAGGGAGCTATATCTCTAGGTAAAAAGTTATGATTTTCATTCTCACTTAATATAACTGAATCATAAGGTTCTCCAATCTAACTCCATTATAGCTTGGTTGTGATAGGAGGGTAGAAAGGTTATTCAAAAGTTATTGGTGATTTGAATTAGTTGTTGTGATAATGATTGAAGTTTAAATTTTTGGGCATGGTCTTCTTTTGTATGTGGTTTGTTTCTCGTTTAAACTGGTTAAGGAAAAGGAAAATTGGACATGTAAATGTTTTGTGGTATGTTTAGAGTTTGTCTTGCTAAATGTTTAATGGGTTAAGGAAAATTAGACATGTAGATGTTTTGTGGTATGTTTAGAGTTTGTCTTGCTAAATGTTTAGAGTTAGTTTTTTGGTTAAAGATCTATATGTATAAATGAAAATATATGAATGCCATTTTCACTTTATGTTTTGGCATAGTTACATATTTATATAAGAAAATTAGAGTAAGTATCAATGATGGTGAGCATCTTGCCAATGACCTTATTTTAGTATTATATGTAGGGAGCTATAGCTCTAGGTCAAAAGTTATGAGTTCCATTCTCACTTAATATAGCTAAATCATAAGGAGATCCAATCTAACTCCATTATAACTTCGTTTTGCTACATCTCCATCTACATAAAAATATAATAAAACTTAGAATAAATATTAATGATGGTGAGCATCTTGAGAATGGCCTTATTTTGGTATTCTAGGTAGGGAGTTATATCTCTAGGTAAAAAAATATTAATTCCATTCTCATTTAATATAGCTAAATCATAAGGAGCTCTAATCTAACTCTATTATAATTTGGTGTTGCTACATCTCCATCTACATGAAAACATAAGAAAATTAGAATAAGTATTAATGATGATGAACATTTTTCCAATGACCTTATTTTGGTATTCTAAGTAGGGAGCTATATCTCTAGGTAAAAAATTATGAGTTTCATTATCAATTAATGTAACTAAATCATAAGGAGCTCCTATCTAACTCCATTATAACTTGGTGGTGAAAGGGGGGTAGAAAGGTTATTCAAAAGTTGGTGGTGATTTGGAGTAGTTGTTGTGATAATGATTGAAGTTTAAATTTTTGGGCATGGTCTTCTTTTATTTATGTGGTTTGTTTCTCGTTTAAATGGGTTAAGGAAAAGGAAAATTGGACATGTAAATGTTTTGTGGTATGTTTAGAGTTTGTCTTACTAAATGTTTAATGGGTTAAGGAAAATTATACATGTAGATGTTTTGTGGTATGTTTAGAGTTTGTCTTGCTAAATGTTTAGAGTTAGTGTTTTGGTTAAAGATCCATATTTATAAATGAAAATGTATGAATGCCATTTTCACTTTATGTTTTGGCATAGTTACATATTTCTATAAGAAAATTAGAATAAGTATTAATGATGGTGAGTATATTGCCAATGAACTTATTTTGGTATTCTAGGTCGGGAGTTATATCTCTACATAAAAAATTATGAGTTTCATTCTCATTTAATATAGTTAAATCATAAGGAGCTCCAATCTAACTCCATTATAACTTGGTGTTGCTACATCTCCATATACATGAAAATATAGGAAAATTAGAATAAGTATTAATGATGGTGAGCATTTTGTCAATGACCTTATTTTGGTATTCTAGGTAGGGAGCTATATCTCTAGGTAAAAATTTATGAGTTTCATTCTCACTTAATATAAGGAGCTCCAATCTAACTCCATCATAACTTGGTGTTGCTACATCTCCATCTACATGAATTTTTTTGAAGAAAATTGGAATAATTACCAATGATGTGGGCATGGATACAAGTACTTATGATATGTTTGTTTTGTGTGTGAAAATATTGATAACATAAAATATTCATCAAAACATATAAAGACAACACAATTACATTGTATAGGGTTGTATATACCTTTATAATAGATTGTGTACCACATCTCACTCTCATCTAATGTGACACTAGTCCTTTAGACTATAACTCCTTACCCATGTTTATTACAAATTGATAGCAAACCAATAGTTGTTGACGATACACTCACTCCAAGTAATGCAATTATGAGTTGAAATTGGAGTTGTATTTCGAAAGCCTCCCATACAAGAAAACATTTATGAGAAGAATCTTGTGAGATTTGGAGATCTCAAGCACCTATCCTCCTTTAACGCCCTACTTAAAAGTACCACCCTACTTAAAATCATGTCTAGGAATCAATATTCTCCTCTAACAACCATTTTTAATGTGCTTTAATGATCTTCTTTTTTCTATTGTTGGATGTGCACACACCCACCTCCTCCACTAATATTATTTTAAGTTGTTTGGTGGAGTCATGTCGAAAACTACCTATAATACTAAAAATGAGTTCAACAACATTCTTACCTACAAGCACCATCACATACAACCAATATGTTTGGGTGAACACCAACAATAACCATCAATCCACTTCACCAAGAAAATTCTCTACAACTATCATTATTAGATTGTGGATTCCCCATAATTAGATTCCTTTACTTGAGAAGATCATAACAAACATGGCTTCAATACCATGAGAAAATATGCAACATAAAATATTATTATCACACTAAGAAAACAAAATTTTATATTTTACAAGGCTTCAACTAACTTTATTTTATGATAGATTGTGTACCATATCTTATTCTCATCTCATTAACACTTACCTTATGACTCCTTACATATATTTATGACAAATTGACATCGTACCAATAGTTATTGACAAGACACATACCAATAGTTATTGACAAGACACTTACTTAACTGAATGTAACACACTCACTTAATTAATTGTGCCCATATTCCTTTTAAAGTCTCTAAAAATGCATACATGTGTATTACACATACATACATTTATGTGTGTCCATACATATTAATGTGAGACAAAATCTCAACATAGAGATATGTGATTGTACTAGTAACACTTTGAATCAGTGTGGTTAAAGAAGGTCCATAAAACATAATGCCAATATCACTAAAAAGAAGGATGTTAAACATTCTAAAATTTTGACTTTTTTTAATAGTTACAATCTTTATCAAAATTGTAATTTTGAATTGATAAAATTGTTGTTTTTAATGTAGATATGGATTCAACACTCTTGAATATCTTTAATGGATTTTGCAATGTTAACATTTGATAAGTGCAATTCCATCAATCCAAAATGATTCTTGCCAAATTATAGGCCAATATCTCCCCCCTTCTAGTTATTTGGAAAGATTTGAAAACCACTAATTTTTTACCCGATTAAAAGTTAACACTATCTCCCCCTTCTTTTCATTTTAAAAGATTTGAAAACCACCAATTTCTAGCATATTTAGATTGAACACTTAAGTAAAGAAAAAATGATCACATCAACTAAAAACTTACATTCCAAAAATAATTTTGAAATGATAACATAAAATTTCTTATTTTTATAATTATAAATTAAAAAAACAAAAACTTCAAAATATCAAGAACACATATCTATAATATTCACTTATTTTTTTTTTTTATTTGGAGAGTGATAAGATAAAGATTTGGTGAATGACTGACGTTTTTAAACAAATATGGAAACATCATTAATTTTACTCTCTTGTATCATTTACAAATTAAAATATTAGATTTTTTAAAACAAAACTCACAAACATGGATAAGAAGTAACCATGTGCAAGAAATAATTAAACCCCTCCAATATAATGGAGTTCTGACCATAAAGTCAATGTAAATCGAAGTATCTTAGGTGAATGATGAGGGACAAATATCTTCACACGTGGAAAATTTATGTTCATTTAATTATGATATCATAGTTAGCATAAAGTTTTGTTATGATATTAAATATTTAAGTAATAAGGTTTTCTAGGTCATTTGTACTTCGTTAAAGCGGTAACCCGCCAACCGACCTTTGAATGAAAGTCCGTAAAGATTTTCCTGGAAAAAAAAAGGACCAAGTTGGCCACCTCAAAAATCACTATATTTTGTCTTTTATTTATTAATAAAACTTGATTTTGTGTTCATTTTAATAATTTTTAATTCTATATTCTATATATATTTATTTTATATAAAAATTAATACATCGACGCGTAAGAATCACTATATTTTGTCTTTTATTTATTAATAAAACTTGATTTTCTATTCATTTTAATAATTTTTAATTCTATATTCTATATATTTATTTTATATAAAAATTAATACATGGACGCGTAAGAAACACGAGCATGGCACAGAACGTGACTATTTAGAGCATTTATTCATTTTGATTACCATAAAATGAGGATGGCCCCATTATACGGATCATAAAACAAAATAGTTGTCACAAGGTACAATTTGATTACTTAGGCATAGATCATCATCATTTTTTTTTGGAAGGATCCTACTCGCATTTTCACTGGCATCGTGGAAAGATTATTAATAGATTTTAGGTGGTCGAAATCTTCTAGAGGATTCTCTATTTCATCATTTTTTAAAGTTTCCACTCACATTTTTCATTATGAAAAAGATTATTAATAAATTAAAAAAATAGGAAAGATTATTAATAAATTTTAGGTGAAAAAAGATTAATAAAATTTTAGGTGGAAATCTTCTAGAGGATTCTAGGTTGTCGAGGTCAATTTTAATGCCTTTGGATCCTTGTGTTTGTCTAGTAATACTCCCTCAATTAGGTTTTAAAACATTAAAAAGTTACATAGGAGATTAAGATATGTGAGTGACTGTGTTTGGGAATCTAAATTAATCTATTAAATACTCAATCAACTAGGTTTTAAAATATAAGAAGAGTTACATAGAGGACTAAGATATGTAAGTGAACATGTAAAGGAATCTAAATGAATTAGATATTAGGGTTTTGAGAGCTAAGATGTCATCTAAAG
>JZKD02S1425766.1:0-11110 GCA_000966675.3 Picea glauca | reverse complement strand
CATTTTTTCTCTACTAATCATAACATACATTCACAGTAAAAACTGACCGTAAAAACAAATTATAACTTTCGTGGTAAAAAATGGTTGTTAAAACTAAATTGGAGAAAGGTTATTATTCCTTGTCGTAGGCATAGAGGGACTATAGAAATCGATAATGGGTTGACTACATATTAGTTTGTCCTTTGACCCGAAATATTTGCACAATACCTATTGTTGGAGCTATGGAATTAAAAGCATATATTTTTATATAATAAAAAGAAACATATATGTACTGATCTAATTGGATAAGATATTGGAGGTCTTATTGTCGGCTTCGCTATTCCTAATGTACTATATGGCAACATATCCAATTTTTTTCTCATAGACAATATTTTTTAATCATATATTTTTCCTCTATATTTCTTGAAGGTTGATTAATGCTAGCATTAGTTGGAATGTTTGTATTAGCATTTTCTGCTAGGTGAATATATCTGTAAGTTTTCATATGTACTAAGCATATTGAAATGTTTTGATATCCAAGCTTTGTAGTGATTGATAATTCCAAAGTTTATGGCGTCTTTGGCAGATGTATATTTGTTGAAATGTATTGACACTTATTCAGAGATGCCTCAATAGGCCTGATAGCGTAAATGTTTACATGACCCAACGTCCTCCAACACTCCTGAAAACTTAAATGTTTTCATACCGCGAGGTCCTTAGACATCATGGCAGTCTTAAATGTTTATGTAAATATGCTTCTCGGAGTACATTTTTCCTCGAAATTTTGTATACAGTTACAGTGAATTTTCACAGTCTTGTTTATCCATTGACAGTTCGACAAACATTGTATGTTTTATCCTTGTTCTACCATTGAAGCTACACACATTTTTTGTTGGTTCGGTGAGTGCTTCTTCTTCATTGGTTTGTCAGTTGCTTCCATTGTATGTTTCATCCTCATAATCATTGAAGCTACATACATTGTTTACTGGTTTGGCGAGTGCTTCTTCTTCATTGGTTTTTCGATTGCTACTTGTTGTTGTTTCGCTTTGCATTTCATCGTTTCAGAGTAAGTTTCGATGCCATAGTTTCATTTTGTATTCCTTGTTTGATGTTCAGTGTTTGCAGTTTGCAAGTAAAAATGTTTTCTTATTTGTAGTCGCATGTTCCTTGTATGTTTTTGGTTCCTTCTGTGCTTGGACTGCAGTTTTGTAATCGTTGGAGATACATATGTTGTTCACTGGCTCTATGGTTATTTTTGGTTCGTGGTTCGTGGGTTGCTGGTTCTGTTTGTTGGATAGGGTTGCGCTTTGGGATCCTGGGGGTGCAGTTCAGCCTGTTCGTTCTTTCTGGCTGCTTTGTTCCTTGTTGTTTTCTTTTGTTTGATTCATCCTTGCAGGGTTGGGGTGCACCGACGGTGGTTGGAGCTTTTATTTTTTCTTTTTTTTTGGATTATTATTGTTTTTTGGGGGCGCTTTGTGGTGTTCATCCCCTGCACCCATGAGTCGACATGCAGTTGTGTTATTTTCCATGTCTGTCGAGGTCGATATCTATTATTCTGTGATATTTTGTTAGTGCTCCGGTCCTGCCATGCAAGAAAATAGTTGCATGCAAAATTGTTGGAGGATTACATGTGAAGTTACAATATCTGTTGTTTTTTTGTTGGAATAAAGCATATGTATGCAAGCTACATTTATAAACCATGTATGGTCAGATGTGCGGATATAACATTACATGTTCTTTCTCCTCTACATAGACTGGTGTGCGCACGATAGAATTTGTGTTGTGCTTGAGATATGATATGTGCAACAAAGATTCTGCAAGATTATATTTTGATGTCTAGAAGCATGTCTGGGTGGTTTTCCACGGAAAAACGAGAACTTGTATCGTGGGCACAACAGTTTGTGTAGAGAATAAAGAACATAGTTAAAGGGAATATCTGGATAAATTTCTAGGGAAAACCAAAAATCGTTTAGCTGTGGCCATGCAATTACATGATATTTTGTGCCTTGTAATATATTTTGGCCAAGGAAAAAAAATCTACGCGTTTATAGCCATGGATAGAGAAGTGCAAAGGTTCATGTTTCTGCGTTTCTAGACTATTCGTTCAGTCATTTTTGCTATGTGTACATATTTCTTATTCTCCAGTGAATACTGACTTCCATTGATGTTCATTGAATTTTTTGCGTTCTCACATTCAAACAAACAGAGTAGATGGAGAAAACGAGGGAGTCTTGACTGCATCAACTGAAGAGGATATAGAAAGGTGCATGCTTGTACCATTGTTTCATTTTGCATTGTTTTGTATTTCATGTATGGTCTGTATATGTGTTAAACTAGTTGTGTGCCTTCCTACATGGTAAGTTATCTTTCTTACATGTGTTCCTTCCTGCATACTAAGTTGGTTCATGTCCGTTGTGTTTGCACTGCATTGTTGCATTTAAACAAACAGAATGGTTGGACAGGACGAAGGACTCTTTGGAAGGTAAATAGAGTTGTTTCTCTTTTTTTTATATGTATGTCTACATAATAACTTGCCTTCGTGTCCATTCCATCTCCGATGTTGCTACCTTAGAAAAAAAGGTTGCTTGGACAGGGAAATAAATATTTTTGTGCAACAGCAGAGGGTTTTGTGGTGCAATATTCTAAAAGGTATACTAAGTGTGTTGGTAAATTAAATATACAAACTAGGTGGGGGAATATAATATTAGACTTGAGACTGATGACTTTGCAGTAATGGGCCTTTCTACACTCCCTATTTCTACTTTTTCCATTTTCTATTATCCCTTTTGTTTTCTAATTCATCTGCCTAGTCTACTTTCTGAAAATTCCTTCGTGCATCGGTTGGTGGACTAACGGATTCACATATCTGGTCGTGCTTCTACCTTCTTCCATATTTACCCAATTTCTCGATTGCGGGTGCCAAGTTGACAGGTTGAAGATTGCTCCCCTGGCTTCCGGGGGTTCGCGATATACAGATTGGCCATGGTGCCCCACACTCACGCCCTGTTTACCGTTAAACATTTATCCAATTAAAAAATTCAGATGCATACAGTTTTACATTTATTTGGTCATTCCAATGGAAAATATACAATGCATATGTTTGTTTAGTCTTGATGTTCATATGCACATGCTTGCATCAGAAAAACTTGGACTAGTGACACGGGCATGAGAAGCCAGTCATCCTAGACATCGGCAGACCAACAAGGCCAAAGGTAAATATGCATACGCTCTGCTCTTACTATGTTTACTAAACAAATTTGCTAGGATATATATTCATCTATGGCATGGTGGATATGTTGATATCATCTGCAATACATGGTTTGCAGCTCGCAAGAAGTATCAACAAGTACAAGCGAGACGTCGAACGTGATGCATGTTCCGTAGACTAAGAGGTGTGGTTGCGAAACGTTGGCTCCATAGTTCATAAAAAATATGCATGTACTTGTAGCACACTACCATTCACTTTAGTTTTCCTGTTCAAAAAAATGTTATTATGTCTAGAGTTGTGACATCCAAAGTACTGTCAATAGAGGGCTTGAACATCCGCCAAACTGGACAAGTGTTCGTCGGGGACATAATGGTTGTCTATATCACCTACTTGGACAAGGCAAACAAAANTATTTGGAGGACATGGAACAATGAAAGTGCAATGTTTAGCCAGCCAGCCCAAGAGCCCCCAATCAAAAAAAGTGGTTGAATATGGAATTAATACGGGATTGCTACGAGACAATAAAAATGCAATGTTCAGCGAAGCAACCCGCAAGTCCTCCTGTCAATTTGTATATCGCAGAAGTCTAGGTGGTATTTGTAGGACACAGAACAATAGAGACTCTATTTTCAACCCGCCAGGCCATGAACTCGCGATCCAAAAAGTGCCTAAGTATGGAATGAGAGATCCGCATATGCTCTATAAAATCTCATGTCCATACTTTATATAGAGACTCATGTCCACAAGTCTTCTTGTCAATTTGTATATCATGGAAGTCTAGGTTCTATTTGTAGGACATGAAACAATAGATACTCAATTTTCAGCCCGCCAGGCCGCAAACCCGCGATCTAAAAACTACCCAAGTATGGAATGAGGGATCTGCATATGTTCTAGAACAATAAAAATGCAATGTTCAGCCAAGCATCCCATAGGTCCTCCTGTCAATTTGTATATCACGGAAGTCTGGGTGCTATTTGTAGGACACAAAACAATAGAGACTATATTTTTCAGCCCGCCAGGCCACGAACCCGTGATCCAAAAAGTGCCTAAGTATGGAATGAGGGATCTGCATATGCTCTATAAAATATCATGCCATACTTTATATAGAGATTCATCTCCGCAAGTCCACCTGTCAATTTGTATATCGCGGAAGTGTAGGTGCTATTTGTAGGAAACGGAACAAAAAATACTCAATTTTTCAGCCCGCCAAGCTGTGAACCCGCGATCCAAAAACTACCCAAGTATGGAATGATGGATTCACATGTGTTCTATAAAATCTCATGTCCATTATTTATAAAAGTACATGTTTACTATGTATTGTTCATTTGTCGAAATACTTTTATATCACTCAGCCAACCAGATTGTACAATCTTTCTCGTCTAATTAAATTCTGCAATATCAATATTTAACAGTAATAATTTACGACAGGTCCTCTATTGAATTTGTATATCACAGAATTGTGGGTGCTATTTGTAGAGCACGGAACAATAAAGGCCCAATTTTTTTCCCGCCATCCCGAGAGCCCCCAATCCAAAAAACTGGCTAAATATGGAATTATTACGGAATCACTACAGGACAATAAAAGTGCAACGTTCAACCAACCAACCCACAAGTCCGCCTGTCTATTTTTATATCGCGGCAGTGTGGGTGCTATTTGCAGGACACAGAATAATAGAGGCTCAATTTTTAGCCCACTAGGCCGAGAACTCGCAATTGAAAAAGTGCCGAAGTATTGAATGAGGGATCCACATATGTTCTATAAAATCTCATGTCCATACTTTATAAAAGTACATGTCTACTATGTATTGTTTGTTTGTCGCAAAACTTTTAAATAACTTGCCCAACCATATTGTACAAACTTTCTCATCTAATAAAATTATGCAAGATCAATATGTAATATTAATAATTTAGTATTGAAAATGATGTTTTTATATATGTTAGATATTTGATAGCAATTGCCATCCCTAAACAATGACAATCTTGAACCCACCATCCCTCGATTCCATCTGTCAATCTATATATCGCGGAACTCTGAGTGCTATTTAGAGGACACAGAACAATGAAAGTGCAATGTTGAGCCAGCCAGCCCGTAGGTCCGCTTGTCAATTTACAAATTCTGCGACATACAAATTGACGGCCGATATCTGTCACTGAGATGCAATATGACCATCGGCCCTTCACGTCTCTTGGGTATATTTTCTGCCATTTTTCTTTTGTAACCTGCCCGACCACTTTCCATACTTTGGTATTTCTTGGAATCATTTTCTGCATCACTGTTGCCTTCGTACTTGTTTCTATATATGCAATAATTAAGCTTTAATGCTAGTATCCATCCTACAAGAATCGTTAAGATTGTCATTAATGTCCAGAAGTACAGAGAATATTTGTCATTACTATGAATAAAACTAAGATTTGCGCACAAGTATGTTATCCTTTCCAAGTATTCATTTGAAAGGCGATGNATGATGGATTCACATGTGTTCTATAAAATCTCATGTCCATTATTTATAAAAGTACATGTTTACTATGTATTGTTCATTTGTCGAAATACTTTTATATCACTCAGCCAACCAGATTGTACAATCTTTCTCGTCTAATTAAATTCTGCAATATCAATATTTAACAGTAATAATTTACGACAGGTCCTCTATTGAATTTGTATATCACAGAATTGTGGGTGCTATTTGTAGAGCACGGAACAATAAAGGCCCAATTTTTTTCCCGCCATCCCGAGAGCCCCCAATCCAAAAAACTGGCTAAATATGGAATTATTACGGAATCACTACAGGACAATAAAAGTGCAACGTTCAACCAACCAACCCACAAGTCCGCCTGTCTATTTTTATATCGCGGCAGTGTGGGTGCTATTTGCAGGACACAGAATAATAGAGGCTCAATTTTTAGCCCACTAGGCCGAGAACTCGCAATTGAAAAAGTGCCGAAGTATTGAATGAGGGATCCACATATGTTCTATAAAATCTCATGTCCATACTTTATAAAAGTACATGTCTACTATGTATTGTTTGTTTGTCGCAAAACTTTTAAATAACTTGCCCAACCATATTGTACAAACTTTCTCATCTAATAAAATTATGCAAGATCAATATGTAATATTAATAATTTAGTATTGAAAATGATGTTTTTATATATGTTAGATATTTGATAGCAATTGCCATCCCTAAACAATGGCAATCTTGAACCCACCAACCCTCAATTCCATCTGTCAATCTATATATCGCGGAACTCTGAGTGCTATTTAGAGGACACAGAACAATGAAAGTGCAATGTTGAGCCAGCCAACCCGCAGGTCCGCTTGTCAATTTACAAATTCTGCGACATACAAATTGACGGCCGATATCTGTCACTGATATGCAATATGACCATCGGCCCTTCACGTCTCTTGGGTATATTTTCTGCCATTTTTCTTTTGTAACCTGCCCGACCACTTTCCATACTTTGGTATTTCTTGGAATCGTTTTCTGCATCACTGCTGCCTTCGTACTTGTTTCTAGATATGCAATAATTAAGCTTTAATGCTAGTATCCATCCTACAAGAATCATTAAGATTGTCATTAATGTCCAGAAGTACAGAGAATATTTGTCATTACTATGAATTAAACTAATATTTGCGCACAAGTATGTTATCCTTTCCAAGTATTCATTTGAAAGGCGATGCAATCTTTTTTTTTTGTGCGCGGACGGGTTGGTCCTTGTAAGAAATTTCTAATTATTAATCTCTTTTCATCGTCACCACCACCTTCGCACTTTTTTCTAATTGTGCAATTAGTGAGCTGTGATGGTGACAACTCATTCCGCACGAACCCTGGAAACTATCATTTATCAGCGAAAGGCTCGAGGACATATTCCATTGATATGCATTAAACCATAATTTGCGGAGGGTTATATTATCCCTCCCCAATTTTCATTTCAAACATCATCTCGAGCAAACGAAAATTCTTAATAACTTCTGGCAGCAGTTCTCTCCACACACAGTAAACACATTGGGGAATAATGGCCAGAGGTTCCACTATTCCAGGGCATATTCTTACTATTCATCTCCCTCCGCCCAGGAGAAAACAAGGAGATGGTCCCTTGGTACATCGAGAGATATATTTCAAGCCAAAAAATTCCATGGCAACCCTAGCTACTCAAAGAACCTGCGCACTTGCATTCATGGTTGTCACAGAAGTTGATGCCATGAATTCTGAGACAAAAGTAGATGATTTGATGGACAATGATACAACAATGGATGATGGCAATGCAAAGAATCTTCCCACTCCTACACCCAAATTGAAATCAACCATAACGAATGAAACTTCTTGTCTCGGTGATGGCGGTGATGACAACACCAAAAGGAGTTTCAGAAAAGAAACCGACGGTGAACGCAACAACCACTTTGCAGCGTGAAAGTAGGAATTCCAGTGTTCCAAATTAGTCTGTTCTGGGCGAAAGAGTTTCACTATAAAGCAATGATATGTTGATTCTCCCAGAGATATATTTCAAGCCAAAAAATTATTGATTAACATATTCGGTAATCAGATCCAAAACTCTCGCTGCTGCAAGGCATTTCCTACTAGTCATCTCCTTCTGCCCAGAATGGACTAATTTGGGCCTTTGGAATTGCACATGCAAGTTGTGCTACTGATTTTTTTTTGGACTATGCAGAGGTAGTTTTAGCTAAGGGATATTCCACTTGCCCTGCAACCATTTTCGTCTTCTTCCTTAGGGGAAGCTGGTGAAAAATATCAATTTCAACACAGGATGATTCATCGAGGAGAAAACTGCAAAGATCTTNGTGATAACACTAGTGCCATCAGTGTGTCCAAGAATCCTGTATTCCACTCCAAGACCAAGCATATTCCCATAAAATACCATTTTCTGAGAGAGTAGGTCACCAATCAGATTGTTCATGTCCATTACATTCCAACCACAGAACAAATTGCAGACATATTTACTAAACCCCTAGCCAAGACACCATTTGAATATCTCCGACAGAAGCTGGGTGTCATCCCGTCACACACCTAAGAGAGTCCATCCTATTAGGGGGAGTTCGTATTGATTGAATATCTGATACCTCCAAAAAATACTGCAATAGCTTAGGGGGAGCATGTTTTCTTTGACATTGATGTCAAAGGGGGAGAAAAGAACAGGTTCGGGTGCCTTTATTGCCATCAATGCCAAAGGGGGAGATTGTTGGCATGTTTTCCAGGCAGCGTATGCTTGTCATTGATGGAAAGTACAACAACGATGATGGCTTGAGTATAGGTATAATGTGCCAAGCGGGAACCATAAGTATTTTGGGAAGACGCAACAGAGTGCAGTGTATGTGTGTTTGTCATTGATGGCAAAGATCACAACTAGTAGCACAAAAATGATCACATGGAAAGATCAGAAGCTAAATTCCATTTCAGGTATCAGAAACAAAGACTCCATTTTGGAGTTATGGATACCGGGATTTGGAGGAGTCAAGAGTCGATACTCTTCATCACAGGAGTCCCGAAGTGTCGAAATGCGAAACGCCGAAAATCCCGAAACATGCACATCAACCATAGTTTCGAATACCGGGAGTTGGAGGAGTCAAGAGTCGAGACTCTTCATCACGGGAGTCCCGAAGTGACGAAATGCGAAACGCAGAAAATCTCGAAACAGGCACATCAATTGAAGTTTCAGATATCGGGAGTTGGAGGAGTCAAGAGTCGAGACTCTTCATCACAGGAGTCCCGAAGTGTCGAAATGCGAAACGTTGAAAATCTCGAAACAGGCACATCAACTGGAGTTTCGAATACCAGGAGTTGGAGGAGTCAAGAGTCAAGACTCTTCATCACAGGAGTCCCGAAGTGCCGAAATGTGAAACACCGAAAATCCTGAAACAGGCACATCGACTGGAGTTTCGGATACCGAGAGTTGGAGGAGTCAAGAGTTGATACTCTTCATCACAGGAGTCCCGAAGTGACGAAATGCGAAATTGCGAAAGCGTTGTATGGATAAGTGCTTGGTCACTATCGGTGGTCACATCATTGAAGAGATGTAGAGAAGAGATCGAAGAGACAAGCTCCATTTCAGAGGTTGGGACATGGAGAGTCGAGACAACTCATCATAGAATCCCCGAAACATGAAATGCGAAATGCGTGTTCAGAATTGGCCCCTAGTCATAACCTATGGTCACATCGACGAAGGCTCAAGGGAGGAGGTAGCATGAAGCTAATCTCCATTTCAGAGATCACGACTTGGAGAGACGAGATGCCTCACCACAGGAATGCCGAAATGACGAATTGCGAATGGAAAAATAAGCGCGAGACCCATCATTTATGATCCAATGGTGCAATTTATTCGAGAATATGATCGAAGGGCTATTGTTGCTCATCACAGTTAATCGATCAGTGGTGATTCAGTTGCTAATGCGATTTTTGGAGGTTCACAGTGTAACTGCTAGAAACAACTAATTGTTTCTTCCAGAGGACTCGAAGAGACTTCAGGGTGATCGCCAGAGAAGATGAAGAGTCTCAAGGAATCTGTCAGTGGAATGATGACTATTCATAGAGGCGATTGACAGATGGAAGAGCGTTGAAGCCTATAACTGCAATAGAGGGGATGAGATCGACTGTGACAGAGAAGACAAGGAGTCTCGATTGCTAGAGAGGCTAAGGAATATCAGCATAACATCCAATGATGATGAACGCATGGGAATAACCGCCAGAAAAGCTGAGGAATTTCCTAATGATGAGGTAGAGGAATCGACACGAGTAGAACATGTAGAACAGAGAGAGTGTGTTGATTCTTGAGCGAGTGAAGCAGAGAAAAAATTGAAGTGGAAATGAACAACCCGATGAATAGGACGGTGGCACGTTGAAGAGCATGCAGAGGCACTTTCCATGGAGAACGAAGAAGGTGCACAGATAGTATAAATACGTAGAATAGAGAAGAGATGAGTGTTGTTGTTGAGAGGGATTTATGCGCGTAGAAGGAGGCAGAGTGCAGCAGCCGAAATGAACAGAAGAGGAATGGTGCATTGAAGGGACATGGTGCATAGAGCATAAAAGGCAGAAGAACATAAAGCGTAAGGGGAGTGTGCAGGAAGACACTGATGCAGGTAGAGTAGAGCAGTGTAGCAGAACAATGATAAGACCGGTAAGCCATTGATAAATATTGTATCACTGTGATAAACTTATATATAGCAAACTTTATATTTAAGGGTGGTTGGGAGGTGCTAGGGAGGACTGTTGTCCTTAGAGGTGGTTCAAGTGGGTGCTTGAAAACAGGGAGTTGTAGCTTCCATCTGGTTGCAGCCATAAAAAATAGGGTGGTAGGGTGGTGCAAGGGAGAACATTGGTTCTCTGATATACAGGTTGGTGCCTATGTAACTGGAAGTTGGTGCTTCCATGCAATTGGTGCTAGAACTCTTAGGGAGTTGGTGCTTCCTTCTAGTGGGCTCTAGAGAAACCAGGGAGTCGGTGCTTCCTTCTTGTGGGTGCTAGAGAATCTAGAGAGTTGGTGCTCTTAGCAAGTAGCAGCTTGCAAAACAGAGGTTGTAGCCTCATTATGAGTTGGTTCTCATAAGTATGATAATGTACAGAATGTAAATATTACTTATCATATAAAGAAGAAGAGGTTTTTACCCTTTATGGGTTTCCTCAGGAAATATCTGTCTCTGTATATTTCATATGTGTGAATGATGCTGAATTTTCTATTGCTTACTTCCCTGCATTATTGTGATTGACATTAAGTGTTTTTCAAAGAGTTTAAAATAAGCATAATTGTTTAAGCACGGTAACAACTGATTCACCCCCCCCCTCTCAGTTTTCCAACAGAAACTTCTCCAATCGTGAATTATCGCTAGGCGGTTTCTACATTGGACTTATGTTGTTCCATGGCCTACGAAAAGTACCGTCACTTCCACGATATACAAATTTGCAACCATTCTTA
>JZKD02S1425765.1:118510-155548 GCA_000966675.3 Picea glauca | reverse complement strand
AAAGGGGTTTCAGATTCGGGTAGAAGGTCAAAAGTTAAGTCTTGAGGGTCATGATCTGCGTATAAGCTTAGAGCCCTAGCTTATTAGTCCGTAGGGTAGAATACCCCACAACAGATGCTTTGCTGGAAATCGTGGAGAAAAAAGAATCTAAGAAAGAGGAAATGTATGATAGACTTAAGGTTGAGTTCTGAGGGGTACAACAAGCCCTTCAGTCTAGCCGCGCAGTGTCCACTGTGCCCTTGCCATCAGGAGAACCAAATTTGGGGGATGATCCAGCCCAACTTTGTCGATTAGTTGATGCAGTCGAAGCTCGTCTTCGTCGCACACAAGAAGAAGAAGAACAAGCTACCCAGACCTTGAAGAAAGTACAAGGTGACATTGTAGAACAACGCATAATTGCAGAACATGAGAAGGTTGCTCTCCAGGCCAAGTTTGAAGCAAAGAAAGCACAGATGCAACAAGAGAAAGAACATTTGCTCACAGAGAAGCTCAAAGTAAAAGAAGTAGTAAACAGAGCCCTCCACTTTGTGACGAGCTTAGAGCTACAGGTTGAATACTGAGTCACGCATCAAGTAGAGAAGCTCGCAGAAGTTGTTCAACAGATACATCAACAAATAACATATTTAGAGCTCTGCATTGTACCTGACACCCCGTAGGATGTAAGGGACTAAAGGGAAGCAACTGCTCGAAGCATAGTTGAGAGAATAAAATTCCTTGCCCTGGAATGCAAGCAACTGAGTGATCGCAGTGCCCAAATGTATGAACAACTCATTGAGGATCTAGAATTGAAGGCATTGGAGTCACAACTCCAGGAAGCGAAGTATCAAGCAGAGACAATACAGGTGCAGTTGAAGCCCTTGTCAGTTGTGGAAAGAATGAAGCGATCCCATGAGCAGCGCACTGCCCAACAATAGGTCCACACTATTCAGATCAGAGCTATGGAAGTAACTTAAAGGCTCCAGCCTGTACAGGACGAGGCTTACCAAATTTTCATAGAAATCGAAGGCCGAGGAGCGAAACTAGAGAAAGTTGTCACTGCAGCTGAACAACGCCTCGAAGGACCTATCGACGAAGCATTCATACAAGAGTTCATTGAATAGGAGGTCATAGCACAACAAGTCAAATCAGCTCGAGCTAGGCTCGAGGCTTTTGAAGAATAACTAGTCAGATCAAAGTGAATCAAGACGAGTCACAGGTGAGTGTTGGGGTCATGTTGGCCCTTGACCAAGTTTTGAGGATTCTTGGTCATGTTTGACCTAATTTTGGGACTTCGACAGACTGTCAAAGGCGGAGCGCAAGACGAAGCAGAGATCATGGGATCTCGGCCCCTTATGGGGATTTGGGATTATGTAACAGGTATGGGGATGTCGGCCCATGGGTTTACCCATGTCTAGGCCTATTTTGTATGTATAAATATATGCTAAGGCGATGTAGTGAGCACGAATGGATGAGTGCTAGAGTTGGATCTGTGTGATCAAGAGTTGTAAGTGCTTTGGTGCATACTATGTGAGACTAGCAAAGCTAAGTGCAAGTCATTATAAGAGACCATGGAAGGTTGCGTGCTTAGATCTACTCAGGGAAGGAGGATCTAGCGAGCTACGCAGATCTCCTGTCCTCTACAGAGTATGGTTTTTTAGGCTTTGTGCATGTAACCTATTGAAGAATCTAATAAAGAAGGCAAAGAGTTAGTGGACATAGCCCCAGGGTGGGGGTGAACCACGTACATGTTGTGTTGCTTTGCTCTATGCAATGTATTGATGTCTTCATATGTTTACTTGCTTAGTTCTTTAACATAGATAAATGATAGATAGATATGTTAATGCTATGTGCTTAATAATATGGATGGATGTTAGATCTGACTTATATACATGTTCTTAGTGCTTGAATCTGCTAGATCTGATCTGTTCCATCATGCTAGGTACTGTTAGATGTTAGATCTGGTTGAATACTGGGCTATGTTGTAATTAGGGATTGACTGTGTTGTAACTAGGAACTGAATATTGATGAATGTTAACTGTTGAGTTCTCTGATAAGAGATTAGAGTCACATATCTGTGTCCCAGCTAAGGTTGTAGACACTGGAGTCCTGCAACCACCCATGCCTCTACCTCGGGTGAGACTTCATCTACTTTACAGGTGTTTCCGAAAGGGCCGGTAGTTAGGGTTTTGTTGGTGCGTTGTTGTAGCGTTGAACCCTGGGTCTTCCCCTGTGCCAACAACAACATACATCCAAAACAGATCTCCCCATAGATATGTTAAGGATAAGACCCCCTATGAGGCTTGGAGCGGCCTCAAACCAGAAGTGACCCACTTTTTTATTTTTGGTTCACATGCATGGGCCAAGATGCCCTATGATAAGAGGAAGGCACTTGATCCATAGAGTGCAGAGTGTATCTTTTTTGGATACCCTGATGGTGTGAATGGATACAAACTCATTGATATTTCCTCGGACTGGATCATCATTGAGCGTAGTGTCTAATTCGAGGAAAGTGTCTTGCATGTACCTTAGCAGTCACATGCAGACACATTTTTTCTTCCACCTGTCAGAGATGATGAGCATGCACATGTCGACTCTTCTTCAGATGTGAGTTCTGATTCAGAGGATTCAAATGATATAGATACAGATTCAGTACATTCAAATGCAGAGTAATTGCATGTAGATGCAGATGTAGAGCCAGAGCTGAGGCCCAAGTGGGCCAAGACTACTCTTCATAATGCAGGTGATCTTGTTGGGGATCCAGTGGATACTAGGAGGAATCGATCTGATTTTGAGAATCCTCCTCTTGCACTCACTGCCACTAAACCAATTCCACCCAAGAATATTTTATTGGTTCAGTCTTCAGGTCCATTGTCCTATGGTGAGGTTGTTGGAAATCCCTTTTGGGAATCTTCCATGCAGTAGGAATACAACTCCCTCCTCGAGAACTAGAATTGGGATCTAGTTCCCCTTCCTTCATGAAGGAAACTTATCAGGTGCAGATGGGTCTACAGGACCAAGAGCGCAGTGGATGGAAAGGTTAGCATATACAAAGCCAGACTAGTTGCCAAAGAATTTCAACAGGTACATGGTATTGACTATGATGATACCTTCACTCCAGTAGTGAAGATGGATTCCATACATTTGGCACTTTCCATTGCAATAGCCAAAGGATGTGAATTCCATCAGATAGACGTGAAGAATGCATTTCTTCATAGAGATCTCTATGAGGAGATCTATATGGAGCAGCCCCAGGGATTTATGTAGGATTCATCTTTGGTCTTTCACATGAAGAAGTCTATTTATGGCATCAAGCATGCCCTAAGGGCATGGTATTCCAAGATGGACTCCTACCTGCTATCACAAAAATTTGTACATTGAAATTCAGACCCAAATGTTTACATGCTCAGGACAGTTGATTCACTTTTACTCCTAGTTCTGTATGTTGATGATTTGTTGATGACTGGTTGGTCGACTTCAACAATTGCTACAATCAAGAGGATTTTGCATGATAGTTTCTTAATGAAAGACATGGGTCCACTACATTTCTTCCTTGGAATTGATATCAATCAATATGCATCAGGAATCAAACTTTCTCAAGCCAAGTATGCATGAGATCTCCTTGAGATATTTCACATGGCAGACTATAAGTCTGCCCCTACTCCTTTCCTCTCAGGAGTCAGACTTTAGGATGGTGGGGACACTCCATTGGTTGATAGAAAACTATACAAACAAATAGTGGGGATATTTTTATATCTCACACACTCCAGACCATACACATCCTATGCAATTGGAGAAGTCTCCAGGTCCATGCAGGATCCGCATGAGTTACATTGAAAGGATGCAAAATGTATCCTTCGATATATACAGGGAACCATGACCTTTGGGATTCACTATGCAACATACTCTACACTGGACCTCATCGGGTTCACTGATTTTGACTGGGCTGGAGATAGCATTGATCGCAAGTCCACATCTAGTTACTCACTCAGTCTTGGTTTCAGGCCTATTTGTTGGTCGAGAAAGAAGCAGGTTTCTATTGCTCTATCTTCAGCCGAGGAAGAGTACATAGGGGTAGTTAACATAACCATTTAGGCTATGTGGCTACAACATTTTCTCACTGAGTTGGACATTTAGTTTCATCAATCGATCATCATCTGGTGTGACAACCAGAGCACTCTGAAGTTCAACAAAGATCCAATTAGGAGGCAATGGATGAATCACATCGAGATCCACATGCATTACATCCGGGACTTAGTACACAAGGGGATCATCAACATGTAGTTATTTCCTTCAACAGAAAAGACTACATACATCTTCACCAAGACCTTCATTAAGAAGAAGTCCTCTTCTTTGCACAATCATCTTGGAGTAAAGGACACAATTCCCTAGCACTTGTCACTCCTTATTTTTACACACATTTTACTTTGAGGGGGGTTTTCCCATAAGGGTTTCCCTCTTTCCTCGTTTATTTTAGTGTATCTTTTGTATTTGGGTACCTAACATGGAATCATTGCTGGAATCCATTCTTTATTTTCACCATACTGATGTTCAAGGGGGGGGGGTGTTGGAGATACTTCACACACACCTAGATATTCTTTTTCCTAAGGTTTTCCCTATGTTTGCTAGTCATTATTTAGTCTCCTATAGTCTAGGGAGAATATTCCTCTAGGATAATATTCTCTTCAGTTTGATCAGTTGAGTGGAGTCTAGATGCCACATTGGGATCATCACCATGTAGCATTGGGATCATCACTAGCTAATATGCATTTTCCTTGGGATCATCACCATACTAGCACATTACTCATGATTCATTGATCTCCTCCTCACTTTTATTTGTTTCAATTAGTTAACTGATAACTGAGATACTGGTTAACTCATACTAGGTGGCAGTTAACTCTCGTAACTTCATGAGAGAGTAGACTAGGTGGCAGTTTACTCTCGTAATTGTTGGTGTGTGTCCAGATCAGTATAGACCACCACTATGGCATATTGGATTCTTCTCCACTGTGAATTATTTGAGTTATACATAATATATCATGTGCAAATTATCATTCATTCATTTGATTAACGAGAATTATTCCATTCTTTCTCTTCTGCTTCTCTTTTCTCATATTTTCTCTGCAAATTGGGTATGTCATTTGCTAGCTAGATCTATTCTGTGCAAGTTCAACACGTTTACATTTATTACCAATTCTGAATCACCAGTCACAATCATATGTTCGATCTTCATCTCCAACACCAGGATCATTCCTTGGATTAGGGCCTCATATTCTGCTTTGTTATTTGTACAAGGGAACTCAAGTCTGTTGGAATGTGGATGTACAATCTTCTTGGGGTTTTGAGTACAATCTCAACTCCACTCCCTGATCTTGAACAATCTCCATCAAATGAAATTATCCAATATCTAGAAAAATAATTCTCTTCATCCTTTATACCTTCGATTTGATCCATATTGAGAATATCATAACTCCAAATACCAACATCTATATAGTCTTCCATCAATTCATTGTCCTTCTTTTTGAAATAAAAGGGTCTCCTGGGTTCACAGGGAACGTTGATCATTTCTCCCTCTTTTTCAAGTAACATCATACAACTTCCATTGTTCACAATATAGCCACCAATCATGGAAGACTAGTCTCTTCCAAAGAAAACCCCATATGTTGGAGTTAGGTCCACA
This sequence comes from Picea glauca, assembly GCA_000966675.3. Classification (NCBI taxonomy): domain Eukaryota; kingdom Viridiplantae; phylum Streptophyta; class Pinopsida; order Pinales; family Pinaceae; genus Picea; species Picea glauca. The sequence goes on along the minus strand of JZKD02S1425765.1, from coordinate 149,892 downwards.
ACTAAAATATTAAAAACTGTAATGATATGAGGAGTGGCAGTAATCTAAGCATAAAAATCTTTAATTTATCCATAAGTTGGCACCTTCCTAGAATCAATTGCATAGATGCTCTCGCTCGTTTCATTGTACTTGGTGCAACTCATACCAAGGGCATGATATTGTTTGTTGCACCCGAATCTACCAGAAAATTGTGGAGCACAACGTCATGATTTCTATTGAAATGTTAAAAGGTGGGACCTTGCCTCTTAATTTTATTGTTGATGTATTCTGACTCTGCTTTGGGTTTGAAATTACTTCTTTGATTCTCCCGGCTAGCTCATCCAAGAAATTTAAAATGTTTTCCTGTGGAATTTTTACTACTTCTGTAAAAGGCAGAGTAATTCTTAATTTGTTCAGAACATCAACAACGTTATATATCATTTGAAGGGGTTTGGGATTTTTTTTTTGTTTTTTGACTTCTGTGCTAGTTGTTTTACTTTTATCATTCTCTTTTTCTTTATCTTTGTCATTGCATTTTTCATAATTCTCCTTGTTCTTAGCCTTATTTACATGTGCCCGTGTTTGGACAACGTTTTCTTGTGAGATAGGATCTTGTTCATCTTCCTTATATATACATGGATGTCTTGCATCCATTCATCTGTACAGATTCAAAGACTTCTTTTGGCAAAAAATCGTTTTCTGGTTCAATCATTGTTTAGTGTACAATCATCAAGTATTATTGCATTTTGGGTTGGCTATCTAGGAACTTTTTGTCTTTGTTGATTGTAGATGTTTTCAAACCTTGTTCTTTTCTCTAGGGCAAGGTTCCTTCTTTGTTCTGGGACAAACATCCTCATATTAAGACCAAAATTATCATTTCTTCTTAACCTTTTTATTTCATTTTGCATTTTTCTAATATTAATGTTCATTTACGCAATCTCAATTCTTTGTTTTGTTTCCTGGGCTGCAATAAGATCCATCTTCATATCCAGAATAGTTCCCTTAAAAAATCCTCCACCGACTTCTTGATTATCACCAAGTTGTGGCTTTTGTTCTTCATTCTTTTTCGAACTGGATGTTGCTTGTTCATTAATGTTCAGAATATCCATCTGCCTTTGGAATCTTCCAAGAATAATGTCAGGATCAACACTTTTTTCAATCATGATTTCCTCCATTTCTATAACTTTGGTCATTTCTTCGTCCGGAGTCTCAATTTGGGAGGCTCTAATATCAAACTTCACATTTGGTAGCATGGAATTATTATAAAAACCAAGTATTACTGGATCATTAGGCCTTTTATCTTCAGGGATCTTGTTCAGTGTTTTATTGAATATGAGATTAAAGTCTCTTATCCTCTCATTTTTCTTTAGACAAATTTGAGTAAAACTAGTAAGAAGAGTGTGATACGCAACTAGGGGAGTGAACATATTTAGGAACATGGCTTCAATTTCATCGAATGAACTGATTGGTCTAGTGGGAAATGTTGTGTACCATTCTTAATCTTAGCTCATCAAAATTTGAAGAAATAACCTTACTATCACATCATCATGCTCAACAACATGGAAATCACAAACATCCAGAAAAAAATCAACATGTATTTTAGCATCGATTGTTCCATCTCTAGAAAATTCTTTCAAAGTACCTTTAGGAAGAACATGGAGCTCGTGTTTTTTTTCCTCGAAGATTGAGGGGGGAGTCTCTTATCCTTCTCAAGTTTCTAAATCCTCGTCTTTCTTCATGTCTTCTATCCTCTCACTTTCCTTGTCGTCTTTCTTCATTTATTTCTTCTCGTATTTCTTCATTTCTTTCTTCTCATCTTTCTTCATGTGGTTCTTCACGTCTTTCTTCCCTTTCATCCATGTCTGGAAGTTTCTTCTTTTCTTTAGGAGTATGCTTTTCACTTTCTAAGGTATGCAGTTGCTTGATTTTTCTTCTAGTGATTGTTCCTTTGTATTCATCCAGCTTCAGTTCCTACCCTGCTCTTGCACCCTTTGAGCTCATATCCCATTTATCTGATCTTTTCTTCTGTCTCTCCTTTGTCTTCAAAGAATATCTCTTTCTTCTTCTTGGACTAGTGTTTACCAGGACCTTTCTAATTCTTCTCTAGTTCCAATCTTTGTTATCACAAGGTTATATAATTGATGAAAAGTACTTTGTTGGTTATTCAATTCGATATCTAACTAAGGTTGGCTAGCCTGAGGCAAAGTCGTGTACTTTTGAGATGCAAATCTAGATTTAAATCTTCAAGTTTTTCCTCAGTATGGTCGCCAAAAATGTTGATGCTTGAATCCATCAGGACCGAAACGACAACCTCATGAGGATATGAATCCTCTTTCATTTTTAAAGAGGTGCTAATCCTCTTTGTCTCATGATATTGTTTGTGATTCTGAAATCAAGAATAATATAGGAACCTAAGATATTTCGATATTTAATGCTCAAGAAAAATAAAAATGCTAAAAAATAAAGAGATTTTTTTAAAAGAGAATTCCTTAGAAGTGGATCGGGAATCTCAGACATCACACGTTTCATAAAATAAAAAAAAATTCCTCACATCCATCATAATGAAAAATAAAGATTCTGATCACATTCAAAATAAAATAATATGGCCCATTCACATAAGAGAAATTGCATAGAGTACTGTGTATATAGCTCAAATAAAGATTATGATACATCAATTTCAAATACTTTATACTCAAGACTCAGAGTTATAAAATACAATCAAAATTGATGCCGAATTAGTTCTCTAGGATTTCTCAAAATAATAATGTTTGTTACAGGGTAATGAAATTAAAGGTGTTCGTCCAAAGGAGTGGGATTGGGGCTCCCACAGAACATAAATCAAACATATACAAGAAATTAAGAAATATAAATAAGAACATGAGTTAATGTCGGACAACAAGATTTGGTAAGAAGGCAAAAGAAGTTTTTCAGGATTTGGTTAAGCTTTTCTAGTTAAAGAAGAAGAATAATTGGATGAAAACTAATAAAGGAAGCAATATGTGATCAATATGGACTTACTATAATGGTATCTCTCCTCTTTCATTTGATTTTTTTTGTTTCTTTTGTACCCTTGCTTGTTGCGGTTAGATTACCGGTCGTAATTTCTTCTACTGGAATTTTAGAGATCTTGGCAATTGAGTTGTTTAGCCATTCTTGAACATACTCCCTTAGCAGGGGAAAAATTACCTCTTGTTTTAATTTAATGTCAAAAAACTCCTTTTCAATCTATCTTAAATCAATAGACAAATTTTGTAAAGTATTCTCAATATCCTCATTTTTATTTGTGTACTCGACAAGCCAGCTGCCAATGTCATCATGTGTAAATTCAATTATAGTGTTGAACTTTTCAGCCAATGCCATTTTTAGTTCTTGAAAATTTCCTTCGAATTGTTGTCCAGTCATGATAATTGATTTTGAGAGATACTTAGGATATAGGACTTCAATAGTGGTTCCAACAATATCTAAATCAAAAACAAATTAGTATGCTTCAATACTCCTTCTTGATAAGTCAGACAATTGAGTTGATAGTCCCTTTAATGTATTAATTCTTTTAATCTAGCAGGCCTTTAGTTGTTTGATGCAACTTGAATAAGGTATATTTTCTTTCTTTCTCAATTGTTCTGTCATTATTGAAACCTTCATTGCGAACATTACAACTCCATCTGTGTAAAACCCTTCATCATTTTTTAAATCTAGATTCAAATATTCCCTGAAATTATGGATTCTCAAACCGAGAGAAGCAAAACTGTTTTCCATGTCCCATGACTCTAATATCAATGAAATTATTTTCTTAATATTCTCTTTGAAAAAATGTTGAGTAGCAATAATCAATTTTGAGATTCCCTTGACTCTAGCACTTGATTCTGGGGTTTGTGGGGAGCTCTTGTTGAGACTAATAATGGCAACATGGGAAGCCATAAAAGGTGGAGGCATGAGGGTTGCCTCCAATTATTTAATTCTTTCTTTCAGCTAAGTATTTTCTTCCTCCATATGTGAAATCGAAACATCAAGTGCATCCCCTATGAATTTATGAATAGATGATAATCTAGAAGGAAACATATCTCGAGTATCAATGGTAGTCCATAGTTTATCGCTCTTACTCTTTGTAGTTCTCTCAAAAACCAAATTCTTAGATTCTTTATCAAAAGATGCATTTTGTACAACGAACGTTTCTTCACCAGAAAATGCTCCATCATGGATCATGAGTGCGGAAATATTCTGTACATTTTCTCCAGTTGGTGCTTCTACATCTGGGAAGGTAATATTTTCAATATCTACATCCAAATATATGTTTTCCAATAACAAATCATTTTCTAGAGCATCTGTTTCCTCCCCCTCCTGTTGTGAATTAGTCCTTTTTCTTTTGAATTTTAATTTATTGGGATTCTCCAAGTTCCCCTTAGGAGGGTTCCTCTCTTCATCATCTCCTGAGTTATTATTATGCATTTTTCTTGTGTGGAATGTCCCTGGCTGAGGATTTTCCTTTGGTAGGGAACTTCTTCGAGAGATGGCTGGTGACTAGACAATTTTCTCACTCGCAGGTTTACTTATTTCTTTATGGTGCTCCATAATACTTATAACAGAATCTTTATCTCCAGATTCTTTATCAAATTCTTGATTATTTGGATTGTGGTTGTTATTTTCTTCCTCTCCGCCGATGGATGAATTTATAAGTGTAGGGCTGAGTCCAACTGAAAGAAAATGATTCTAAAAAATATGATTAGGGTCGAAACCCTTGATTTCCTCTACGAATATTAAGTCAGAATGATCGAAACAAGAGTCGTATTCATCTATTTTGGAAATCCATCGAAGAAGAATTTCAAAAACTTTCCACGGGAGAGGTATGAACTTCTTTTTCCTTTTTTCAGAGGAAGTATGGAACCAAAATTTATATTGTCTAGCTATATCAATGATAAATAACTTATCAAATATATAATAAGGGAGAAAAATAGGTTTTTCGATAAAGAAAAAAACCTTGATGATATTATATGCCTCTATTTCTCAAGAACTCCTTTTCCCTTTAGAAAAGTCATTGCTTCCAATGATAGTTGGGAAGTGTCTTCCCCAAATAACAACTTCTTGAATTTGAACACAAAATCATCATATACCTCATAGAAATGATGGATGGATCTATGCCTCCATATAGCTTGGTACCACATGGTCACAGGGTCCATCTTTATTTTCACTCTACGAGAAATGTTTAAACTCTCGAAGGTGTGAAGGTATGTAATATAAAATATCAAATAAGAGGACATATAAAAAAAAATCTCGGCCTTGAAATTAGTCAAATGTGCAATGATTTCATTCGAAATAACCTTCTCCCAGCCGAAGATAGCATTTTCATGAACCACGAAATGTAGTATATATAATGCCAGTCGAGGAATGGTTTCCTTAGAGTCCTAGCTAGAAATTTGAGTAAACAACCAGGAAATTTCTTTATAAGGATTTTTTAAGGAACTTACCTAAATTATGGATATATCTTCAGGCAATAATGTAGGGTCATGCAAATACTCTTGAAGGAGCTCTATTCTGTTGTTCTTGCTTTTTAGGAAATTTCTAGCTTCCTCCCCTTTATAAACTGGGTTCGGATCTGGAAATTTCAACATCTTTATGAATATTGAAGGCACCAATGAAATAGGGGAACTATTATGCAACGCAACGACCCTTCTGTTTTGAATAAACTTGTTGATGCACCAGGTGACAATATATTTGCATTCAAATACTTTCAGAATGCATCCCACGAGAACTATTCCTGAGGTCCACGCCTTGTTGTTCTCTTTACCCAACAAATTTGAATAATACCAGTATGAGCGGGACCAATGATAGTTCTGGTCTTCTCTAGCGAAGAGGTTCAAAGTATCACCACAAAACGACTATTTTCTCATGATTGTCTTCATGGAACTAGCCATCTTTTCTTGAAATATAACTTCGCATAGTAAAATAATCTTCAGTTAGATTTGTTTTTATGGGAGCATTAACTCAAAATAAATATCGTTAGCCTTGATATAAACATCATTAATTAACGACCACTTCAACAATAAATTTAGTAGTTGAGTCCGTGGGGATAACATTGAATGTGCCATCGAAAAAAGTAAATGAAAGGAGATGTAGTGGTGAAGAATTAGAGTGTGCAACTAGTATGGAATGGAAGGTCCGTGAGTCCACAGGTCCACGAGTCTGTATTTCTAAATATAAGAAATTTCTAAGTGTTGGAAATTGTTGGGTGGGAGGTAGAGAGAGTGGAGGTATAACACATAAGTCACAAGTCCAAATGTCTGAAAGTCCACGGTGAAAAAATAATCTAAGTGTTGGATGAAATTTTATAGAGGTAAAGAGAGGATAACATGAGTCTGAAGGTCTGCATGTTCGAAAGTCTGAAAACATAATGAAAAATGACTAAGTATGGTAATCTTATTACAACAAAGAAAGGGAAAAATAGGGGAACATGAGAGATTGGGGAAGGGAAAATAAAAGGTAAGAAAATAAACAAGAAAATAGAAATAAAAGGGGAAGTGAAAAAGGGTTTCAACAACTAGAGACACCAATCCCCACTGCTAAGCACAAAATTAACAAGATACATTAATCTCTTTGTGTGAGCTACACCAACCTTCACTGAGTCTTCTTGCTACTTTTTCCTTCACTAGGTCTATTTGTTGCTTCTACCTTCACCAAGTCTACTCATTGCTTATGCCTTCACTAGGTATGTTCACTACTTCTTCCTTTACTAGGTTTGACTAAAATTTCAATTTCCAAATGGAAACTTTATCAAAGCTTGTTGTTTTGGGCCTCTTCCCAAGAATGAACTTGTATAGGATGCCACATATCCAATTTTGTAATTTTGATGCTGAAATTATTACTTGAGGTACTTTTTTATGTCTCCTCCATTCTCTAAAATTTTCACAATCTAAAGAGTTCCAGAAAAGAAGTTATAATGAAAATACCAAGCTGACCTATTTCAAAATGATCCTAGGACCAATCATAAACCCTAACTTCCATGGAGAATATCTCAGAAAATACAATGAACCAACATCTAAAATTTGTACTATATGTACACCAAGATCTTTCCTCTGTCTCTAAAAATATTCAAGGTATGAAACATCCCAGAAAATAATTTATAATGAAAGTTCCAAGCTGACCCGTTTGAAACTGATTTCAAGAGCATTCAAGAACCCTAACTTCCATAGGGAATATCTCTGAAATTATAACGAACCAACATCTGAAATTCGTACCACATGTATACCAATATCTCTCCTATTTCTATGCAAAGTTTCAAGTTCTAAAACATCCCATAAAACAAGTTATAACAAAAGTTCCAAGCTAACCTATTTGAATCTGATTTTAGGATCATTTAGGAACCCTAACTTCCATAGGGAATATCTCTGAAACTATAGCAAACCGAAATTTTAAATTTGTACCAAATGTACACCAAGGTCTCTCCTTGGTCTCTGTAATGTTTCAAGGTTTGAAAAATCCCAGAAAACAAGTTATAGCAAAAGTTCCAAGCTGACTTGTTTGGAATTGATTTTGCAATTCAACCTTTGCTAATCCATTTTTCACACACACACTTTCTCTCAATGATTTCTCTTTTTATACTTTTTCATAAATGTTCATGAAAGGACATGTCCCTTAATTAAATAATCAATTTCCAATACCATGGGAAAATTCACCAAACCATGGGAAAATACCCCAAACCCATGGGTTTGAAACCACCATTTCACTTTTAATTTTTCATATGCAACCCTTTTTTAATATACTTGTAGATATATATACATATATATATTGGAAATGCTATGTGTATTGTAATGTCGTAATATGAAATTAATGAAATCATTAATCATTTGACATCAATGACAATAATTCCAAAAATCTCCCCCTTTGTCATTGATGGAAATCCTGCAAGGAAACACATAGTCCACCATGCATAGAAATAATTATATCCTTGTATGCAACTCTCCTAAGAATAGAGAGAATTCCCCCATTTCTACAAATATACCCATTTTACATCAATGGAAAAGGGAATCTCCCCCTGAACTTGTGCTTCTCCTTAAGCACTCAGTCGAAACTCTAGTTGATTGTCATGCCAGGTCGATCCTCGGTTGACCACTTTCAAGGTAATCACAACTAAGTACGAGGAATTTTGCATGATTGTACAGTTGATGACATACACTTATATGAAGTCCTCAAACATCTAGTCAAATGATTCTATAACCATCCATCAACCCAACCACAATCTATCCTAGTAGTTGACACTGGTGCACAGTTCTATCTTTCATGTCTCTTTTGGAAATATCTAAAAGAATGATTGTCATTCCTTCAATTTTTATGGTGAGGATGATTATAGGGAACATATTTTTGTGTTGTATGATCATAGGAAGTAGAATCATAATCAATTTCACTTACATGAGTAGAAAAATATGACATGTTGGAAACAATGTCATCTGTATGCTCAAATTCTTCCATGTGAGGAACAAACAAGTCATCAATATTTTTGGTATAATCAACAATAGGTTGCTCTTCTAGCAAACCATTATGAACTCCACCTACAACAAATACAATTCCTCTGGTTGTAGAAAGGTTAGGTGTAGGTAGGGAGGCAAGAGAAACATCATATCCAAGACCTATATTAATGATGGAGACCTTGGAAATTGATGATATTATCTAAGGTTTCAATACTCTTTTCAAACTTCAAGATTCTATACAACTTAATAGTTGTTTTCTCCAGTTCCTTTCTTAAGGAAACAATTTCAGATTCTAGCTCTTCACAATTTTCTTCCTTTTCTTCAGTTGGATTCTCACCATCTCTTCTGTCCTTTTTTCCTCTTCTAGTTGAATCTTTAGGCTGATAATAGTCTTGTCTATTTATTCAAGGCTATGTGACATTTTGGATTTTGAATCACGACCCTATTCTTCATATTTTTGCAACTTCTCCTTTGTTTCAAATTATTTTTCCGAAGATTATTTATTTTTCTTAAGACACAAATGAGTTATTCTTTAAGATTCACTTCTCCATTTGTTTTGGAATTTTCCTCTGCTTCTGATTCCATTGTTTCTATCTCTTTGTCTTCATAAATATTTGTTTTGATTTACATAAAGATTGTTTATTCTCTATCACTATATAAACTACTTTCACTACTTTCTTCAAATGAGTCACTAACCCTTTTGACTAGAGATTCTTCTTCTTCTTTTAAGAGTTCTTCTTCTTTTCATGCTTGTCCCGTTTGTGGTTCTTTTTGTTGATGATGTTTTATCCCTTTCCTTACATTATGGTTGTATTCATTATCACTATTTTCATCCTTTGCATATGGACACTTATCAACAAAATATCCTACTTTTCCACAATTAAAGCATTCAAAGGGGAGCTTACCTTCATATTTTCTAAATCCTTTCTTCATTTTCCTTAAAAACCTGGATTTCATTGCATCTAATTCATTGTATATATGCTTGTGTTTTAAGGATGGTGAGCATGGATAAAAAAGTCCAGTGTGATTGTATTGTAAATGTAATCACCCTCAATATTGTTAATACAATCACATCACTGCGCACAAACTCAACTCAAATGAAAAAAAGATGGGGGATAAACTCCATGGAAAAGGAAAAAGGGGAAGCTTAAGTCAAGGGAATATTTTATTAATATTTCTAGAATTTTAATTTATGGATATGTATTTATCCTAAGTTCCCTAGGGTAGGGAACGAGTCACCAAGTGGCTAAAGATACTTTTGAAGCTGACAAGTGTCGAGTTGAAGGCATGCAATATATATTGTTGGCCTTAGTGTAATTTGGGGAATCACTCATTCAGGGATGGTTAAGTCAGATTTCCTCTGTGAAGGAATGCATATTTTGTTGTAACTTATTGTAATTTTTCTTAACTCTATGTTTGGGAAGGCTTGTTTACTGTCAAAGAGGTGGGTTTTCAGGCCCATGAGTGTTCTCTCAATGTGAGAGTTTGTTGGGAATTGTTCCTTGGTGCACTGGAAATTAGATACAAGGCTCCGAGACTTCATTTACAACCTCTTGTTGAAGCCGTGGAAGGGAAGTGGGGTAGCTAAAGGATTGTTGAGTAGAGAAGGGGCACACTTCTTGGGGTGGGACATGCATGTGGGGAATGAGGGACTATAGGCTAGTTGCAGTAGTCGACTCCTTGGACCAAGTATTTTGTTGAATATCATACCATAACTTGGTGATAGGAACCCTTTTTCCTGTGGAGTTTAATCCCATCTTGAGGGTGACCCATCATTGAAATATTATGAGCGACATAGTCTATGGTTGGGAGGAACGTCTGAGTCCTACACATAGTTGGTGACTTTTCATAAGAGATAAGTGTCCTTCATATGCTTGTTTAATTGCTGTGTGCTCTAATTTTATATTTTAAATGGGTTTGTCTTCTATATGAATTTTCATCTGCATATTGTGGTTAAATTTGTGCAATGTTATTGCTCTGAGTGCATAGTGAAGTAGTCTGTGCGCACAAAGTGATAGAATCTGCATGCAACATTAGATTGATTGCACATGCAATAGTACTTTGTGTGCAGAGCATTGCACACACAACTATATGTGTGTGTGTGTGTGTGTGTGTTCTGAAGTGATAAAGCACATAGTAGTTTTGTGACATTTATTACATTGATTTTATTGTATTAAAAGTAGTGTACTTGTAGAGCGAGACTCAACACGAGTCTGGGCGATGTACCTTAAGTTTGTGTGCAGCTATTATGGTCTACTTGTAATAGGGAGTATTATAAGTAGTATTTGTGCACTAGGTGTTTTGAAGTAACATTGTTCAATAGTGATCTTGGGATGCTACAAAGAATATATTATAGGCTGAAGTTGATATTGTGTGACATGGATGAGCCTGTGAGGATGGGGATATTACATTATGGTATCAGAAAAATTGATTCAACACTGGACTTATATGGGATAGATATTAGCATGAATAGACATGTACATTAAGTATTAGTGTTGTGTAGTGCAGAGTTTAGTTTGTGTGGAAAACCATTGGTGCATGATATAGAGTTGTGATGCATGCAAAAAAAACAATGTGTGGGCGTGCACACTAGAGTTTGGATGTTAAAACTCATCCAAAGGAAAAATAAAGAAAGGATTATGAAAAATTGTGCATAACTTTCATAAAATTGTTGCATTAATTAGTCTAACAAATTTGTTGACTGCAATTTTTGCAGAATTAACAACAATTAGTTCAGGGTAGGATAAATGTAGAGATTAAAAACATGGAAGGTGCGTAGAGAGCCTATAGTCTGTATGAATAAATTAACATGTTGTACGCTGACATGGGTATTGAAGGTACATAATCCAATGGACATAGGGAAGTCTTAAAAGACATCATGAACTTGGTAGAGACCATAAAATATTTGCAAAAGGGCATCAAAATTTATAAAGAAAATAACGATAGGATTATGTAATCCAAGGAGGAACAATTATGATTCAACATCAAGTTGTTGCAAATCTTGGTTATAATTGAGAAAAATATGGATAAGGAGACATAGACAAGTAGGTCAGGAAGAAATGGATCTCATGATGAGGGAAGAAAAACAAAAAGTGATGACAAGCATCTGCATCACTCTCCAAGATATTCAGTTGGGAGAGAACACAATAGTGCGAGCCCATATCCTGTTAGAAATCATAAGACAGGGACTGGGGTAGATGAGCTATAGGGGGAAATGAATAAGATCAAGAATCCTACTTTTGATGGTGAGCATAAGAAGGATGAGGATGTGCTAGATACATGGTTGTTGGGTATGAATAAATACTTCCAGCTACATATTTACTTTTCGTAGGAAGAAGGGCGAATTTCCATTTACCAACTCAAGGGAAAGACATCAATAAGGTGGGATTGGTATCTGCAAGTGCAACACATTGATGAGAAGAAGGTTACTTGGAGGGAATTAAAGCGATATTCTAAAAATAAATATTTAACCAAGTACTACTATGATAGGAAAATGAAGGAGTTCTTTGAACTCAAGCTTGGGAGCATGATCATAAACGAGTACGAAAGGAAATTTTTAGAGATGTTGAAATATGTTCCTTTTATCAAGGACAAACAAGTGAATATTCAAAGGTACTTGAGTGGGTTTCCATCATTCATTAGCGAAAAGATACAATATGATGATCCCAAGACATTGAAAGAAACTATAAGGAGAGATAAATGTATATATGACCAGTAAAGGGCAAGACTGACTTTCCAAAAGGCTTGAGAAGACAATATGATTAGCAAGGTGGAACAGAGGAAGAAAGGGACTAGGCCCCCATTTTTCAAAAATATTGCGCAAGGACATACAATTTGCAAGGATCCCAGAACGACTGAGGTAATGGAAACCAAGCCAAGGCAGTAGCCAATCAAGTGTTGGGGTTGCGATGGAAATCATATGTTTAGATATTTCCCTCAAAGAGGTGAAAAAGAGAGGATTGAGCACAGTGTATGGAAAGCTGCGACAATTGAAGACATGGGTAGAAGTGTACCTAGAATTTACGCAACCCTGGAAAACAAGAAAGTTGAGTTTTAGTCGCACATGATCGAGGTGGAATGTAAGACTAATGATCAACCCAATCCTATTTCAATTGACTCGTGAACTATTCATATTTATCTAGATACTAAAATGGTGGAAAGATTCCAATTGCCGAGAATAAAACTTGGAAAACCTTGGTTGTTGCAGTTAGATACATAAGAAAAAGGAAAATTAATGAGATGATCAAGGCATGTCCAATGGAAATGAATGGACTACACAAAAAATATGATTTGAATATCATACCTTTGGGCTTGTATGATTTCCTCATTGGTATTGATTGGTTGGACCAACATAATGCTATTCTAGACTGTTATAATAAGGCATTTACTTGCCTGGATGAGAAAGGAAATTTGAGAATAGTTCAAGGAATTCCAAGAGTTGAGACTATCAAAGAAATTTCATCCTTGCAATTGAAGAAAATATACATGAGAGGATGTCAAGTATTTGCAATGCACATGGAGGAGGAACCCATTGATAAAGTGCCAAGTGTTGAATATTGCACAATACTAAAGGAATTCAAGGATGTATTTAAAGAGATATCAGGGTTTCCACTGAAAAGAGATATTGACTTCTCTATAAACCTAATCCCGAGAGTAGATCCTATATCCAAGACTCCTTATAAGATGAGTATGCTAGAGTTGAAGGAGTTGCATATGAAACTTGAAGAGATTTTGAAGAAGGGGTATATATGCCCAAGTGTTTCGCCTTGGGGTGCACCAACTTTATTCATGAAGAAGAAGGATGGTATGCTGAGACTTTGCATAGACTTCGCGAAGTTGAATAAGGTAACAATGAAGAACAAGTATCATTTTCCAAGGATAGATGATCTGTTTGATCAACTAAGGGGCGCAAGGATATTTGCCAGGATTGATCTCAAATATGGATATCACCAAGTGAGAATAAAAGAGGAAGACATAAACAAGACTACCTTCATAACTAGGTATGGCCATTACAAGTTCACAATGGTGCCATTCGGGTTGTCGAATGCACCATCCATCTTCATGTGTTTAATGAATAGAGTTTTCAAAAAATACTTGGATAAGTTCATTGTCATATTTCTAGATGACATACTTATTAACTCAAAGTCTAAAGAAGAACACACACTTGAGGATGGTGTTGAAGGTATTAAGGGAGCGTCAAATTTATGCAAAGTTGAGCAAGTATTCATTTTACCAGAGGAAGATTCATTACTTGGGTCATATCATTTCAGACGAAGGAATGGCTCTAGACCCAGCGAAGATAAAATCTATTGAGGAATGGCCAACACTAAGAAATGTCGTAGAAGTGAGATTCTTATGGGACTTGTGGGTTATTACAAAAGGTTTATTGAAGGATTCTCACAGATTACGCATCCAATCACATCCCTACAGAAGAAAGGTGCATGACTTGAGTGGACTCCATATTGTGCAAGGAGTTTTTAGCACTTGAAGATTTTGTTGACAATTGCGCCAATTTTAAGAATTGTTGATCCTGATGTAGACTTCGTTGTGTGCACAGATGCATGCAAGGAAGAAATCGGTGGAGTCTTGAGTCAGAATGGACATGTGGTGTGCTATGAGTTAAGGAAGTTGAAAGATAATGAAAGGGTCTATGCTACTCATGATTTAGAATTGGCAGTTATAGTGCATTCTTTTAAGATGTGGCTGCATTATCTCATGGGTAAAATATTTGAGCTGAGAATAGACCATTGTGGTCTATAATATTTGTTTGGACAACCAAGTTTAAATGCCAGACAAAGTAGGTGGTTAGAGTTCCTCAATGAGTATGACTTCGATATAAAGCATATCAGGGGAAAAGAGAACAAGGTGGATGACACACTCAGCAAGAGGCTACATGAGATACATGCTACAACCATTAGCATGTACTAGACATATTTGTGATTTTTTTTTTAGAAGTTTCCAAATCAGATCCACGCTATGTGGACATAAATGAGAACTTATAAAAAAGGGTGTCGCAATAAAAATTTGAAAGTTATGAGTTGAGATAGGATTGGATACTAATGTTTAGATGTAGAGTTTATGTGCCAAATGATCAAGTGTTGAAAAGTTTATTATTGTCATAGATGCATAAGGTTCCTTATGCGGGACATATAGGTTACCATAAGACAATTGTCACATTCAAGAAGCAATACTATTGGCTACGTATGAAAAAGAAAGTTGTTGATTTTATTGCTAGATGTCTCGAATGTCAGAAGGTCAAGGATGAGCACAAACATCCAGGTGGTTTGATACATCCTTTTCCCATTCCTGAGTGGAAGTGGGAAGTTGTAACCATGGAATTCATAACTAAGTTTTTGTTGAGGAGTCAGAAATCATTTAACTCAACAGTAGGAACCAAACCTGCTTACGAGGCCCAATTAGACTCAAAAGTGTTTTATGAGTGGAATGGTTCTCCAGATCTTTGATTCGACCGATTTATCGATGGGATTTACGAGTAACTGACAAGTGTATCTTTCTATGAAAATTTTCTCCTTTAGGTTAAGAGATTCTTTTTTTGTATTTTTATACTCTTAAATAATCTAGGTAAGACAAAGATGATGGCATAAGCCAACTGATAAAGGGAAATTACTAAATACTGAAAAATGTTGAGCTTAGGATAACCCTTATACCTCAACGTGAAGACAACGATAATCAAACCTATTCCAAGATTAGCAATAATACTTTTACTTGCGGACATTCATCATTGACTAAGATAACAATTGTAGAAACGAAAACAAATACGTAACAAAGATGAGTGTAAGAAAATTAGTTCTCTTAGCTCTACCATCAATCACATATCAACACATCGATTTCTTTTCATCATCTAGAATAAAAGAATTGTAATAGTATTGAAAGATCACTTAACAATAGATACAAAAACTCTTACTCAATACAACAACACTATCAAAATCAAAGACGGAAACAATACCTCCTTGATCCAATCAAGTTGACGCTTTGAATGAAAAAATTGTCTTTGGTTCTAAATAGAACTTCTTAATTAAAGTCGCACATAAATAATTTTTCCATCTCCCGATTGATCTTCTCCTAATTTTTCCTGTATCTTACGTTGAGGTTCCTCGACCATGCTCACCCAATATTCAACTGACTTCCTAATTTGGGATATTTTGCTATCCATCAGTACTCAGATGTCATGCTCTTCCGAGTCTTGGCATTTTTGTACCATATTGAAATAGTCAATCCTCTCTAAGGCCTGATGTGACTTTTAATACCATCTCTACATGTCTTTACAAGTTTCCATCCTCATGAGAGTATCCTCTTGAAAATCCGCTATGCATGTGGTGAAGAGATTTCTTTTGCTTGTGAATTGTGCATATGTTTCTCTGAACTTACTCCTCAGGAATACTACTTCCTGTGTTGAATCTTGATAATACTTCACTAGATGGCACATATGATCCAACTCCTTCTTTGTAGCTTCTAATTCCTTTTCATCCCTTTTCTCTATGTATAGAATTGCATCAGTTATAATCATTCTCGCCTCGATCAACTCAGTTGTCTTAGCATTTTCTGTGTTGAGAAGTGTTTCTTCTATGGTGATGAGGAGTGTACTATCAAGCGTGAGCCTCCTTTTCTTGGTTGTCCTTCTCATCACAACTTTCATCTTTCTATCATGAGGCCATCAAAATGCTGGTGTCATGGAACTCATAAAATTTTACCACAAAATTCGTATTTAACCTTTCCTCCGAGTCTCTGAGTTTGTAGTATTTATGGAACTCTATTGGGAGAAAAACCCCAACACATTCGCCATTGTCATCATTTACCACACATTTTTTCGCATCTCTGTGGTTGATTATCTACCCCAGGGTTTCAATGCAAGGAAAGGTAGGGGTTCTATAGGATACCATGTGTAGGAAGGATCACTGAATGTTTAGGAATACTTGGTCATTGAGCATTTTAACATCTGGGTCATTGTGTGGTATAAACTTTGGGTAATCTTCTCGACTGATTATGTTTAACAAATATCCCCACTGCGGGAGCACCACTTTCTATCCAGTTATTTTCTCTATGTCTTTGAATGCATGAGGATGGGAAAACACCATTTTGGTAGACGTTTGGCTCCACTTTAGTGGCAAAATCAAGTTGTTTAGCATCGTCGGGCAAAGATCCTTCACTGACCTGTGCTTCTTTCAGTTTTGGTTCTCTCAGTGAGCACCTGGTCGTTGTCTTCCTTGGAGGCATTTTTCCTCTTCTTCTCACAAGCTTAACCTGGTTTATAATTCTGAAAATCGAGTATGAGCTCTTAAAACGCTTTCTCGCTCCTTCGATTGCTCCGAGAATGAAATGCTTGTGTACATAATGTTGCGTTCAAATTTTTCTTTACAATTTAAACATAGAGCATACTTACCTTGTCACATAAGTTCTTGAATTCAGGGCGTAAATGTGGTGTGTACAATCCATCACCAAGATCCAAATCATGCTCAGGATTAAATGCAATCCCAGGATGGCGGTGCAGGAGTGGGGTACTATGTAGTTCATCGGCTGTTTCAAACTCCTATTATTTGGTCGACGCACAGGATAGTAACATGTGTTGATAAAAGAATTGATTGGCCTATTAAATAAAAAAATACAAACTTATTTTTCGTCGAAGGTGTCCCATCATACCGTTGATGTCCTATCAGTCCATTGGTTTAAACAAGTGGATCGGTGTCAGAGTTTTTCCTAGAAAATGTCCATTAATACCTTTTTTAGAAAAAGTTATGATGCCGACCTAGACTGTCATACAATGCTAACATGGAAACGATGACCTGGAAGGGCGATCATGAAATGTGACGTTTGATTTTGGCTTCTTTGTTAAAATTTTCTTCAGAATCAGGGATTTTATTTAGACATGGCTCTAGGAACCTCAATCTATCTTACCGATGCCGATGACATGTTGAGGATCGACGATCGACGAGTCTCTAAGGTCATTTCTTCATGATTTCATCCCCCGTTGTTCATCAATGCCAAAAACGTATTACCGATCGACAATCGGTGATCAGCGGTGTGTCGAAGTAAAGAATTTTTGCAATTTAAGGTTTTCTTCGGATATCACCGACCCTAAATGTATCGACGATATGCGATCGGAGGTTCGTTAGGTGTGTCAATGTTATTGTTTTCCTTTTCGTACCTCCCCGATGTCGATGGTGTATCAACGATATTTTGACAACTTCTTCGCAAGATATAATCAGTGATCGACGCACCTACTCTCCCATTCTTTCGATGCTGATGATACATCGACGATCAACGATCGACACTTGTCATTTTTGTGTGGTCAATTTTACTGCGCAGATCATATTGATGCCGATAATGGGTGCATGGCTCAAAAGTTTTAGCTGTGTATACTTAATTAAAAATGACAAGTCTACTCTAGAAGAGAAGTTAATCTATTCAACAAATCCAAACCAATCTGAATGTGATTGATGATAAAACATAGGAACAAAAAACTTAATGATCCCTACACAACTGACTCAATTCAGAAAGAGAGAAAAAAACAAAGTGGTACCCAAAAGATAAATTTTTCACAAAACTTTTAGGGTGTTTTGAGTGCTCAACAAATGGAGATTCTCTGGGTGAAAACACAATATTTTATCCTTACTTCGATCTTAGCTTGTGCAGAATCTAGTTGAGAAACTATCTAGCTTTGCATTCAATAGAGTATTTCCTATCAATGCATATACGACTTCCTGGGTTCTTGAACCCACAACCACCTATGGAGTTGAGCCCTTTTTCCACATTTGTTCCTCTTGAACATGACCCACGCCCATATTTGACAAGATTTGGGTAAGGAATCCACTGGCTTTAGGCCATTTTTAGTTATTATTATTCCTTCGCTACGATGTTGCTCCGCTGCCAACGAGCGTCCATAGCCCCGGAGGAGTTATCTATATACCCTCTCGTACTTTGCATTCCTTTTAATATAGATCATTTTATTATGGAAGAAATTCCACGAGTGAGTCGGAGAGGAGGACGTCTGTTATTTGCAAGGAGAAATTGTTAAGGTGAATCCCTTCTTGGCTCTGGCTAGAGGTACATGCGATCCTTTCCAACTATCCATATTTTCCTTTAGGATTTACCAGATCACCAGGAGAATATTTCATCACTTACCAAGGTAGTATGCTTGCAAAGACAAGATATAGATCTCCTTTGAAAATTTGTATTTTCCTAGCGTGTATTATGTTGCATGTAAGTGTAGGTTAGGAGCATAGTCTGCTTCACCATATTTATTAAATTCAACCACTTCTTTACAAAACACCACTTAATTACAAGAAGATAACAAGCAAAAGAAAAAAAAGGAGGAGTTTGCAATCGACCCACCCTAAACCTACACACTTATCCTGATCTAAAAGAAACAAAACATAAAAAGACACATTTTTTTAAAGAGAAGTATTGTTTTAAGGCTTGGCCATTCACCAGGAGGATGTCGGGTTCCCCCCTCAGATTTTTCAACCGGTATGTGCCTGCCCCAATTTTCTCGGATACCTGGAAAGGTACAAGCCATAGATTTTGAAATTTTGAGTGTTTTCCTTTAGATTCGTTTGTTTTATCCCATTTCAAAACTAGGTCCCCTAATTCAAAAAACAAATCTTTGGCCTTATGTTTGTCAAACCATCTTTTAACTGTATGCTGATGAGCAATGAAATTAGATTTATCTTTTTCTCTTTCTTCATCTAGCATGAAAAGGGTAGCAATCCTTTGTTATAGAGCAAATGAGGGTTGACCTCTTGATGCTTGGGCGAGTTGTAAATATGGAAGATACAATCCATTTGGAAGAATCGTTTCTTTCCCATATACCAAAAATTACGGATATTTTCCAATGGCTTATTTAGGTGTTACTCTATTGGCCCATAGGGAGTTATGAAGTGAATTATTCCAATTCCTCCAATTTTGAACAATTGTTGTTGTTGTTGTTGTTTTGGGTTAATTCTGACCAGGTTTTTGTTAGTTGACTCTGCTACCCCATTCCCTTGTGGATAATAGTTTGTAGAGTATCTTATTATGATCCCCTTGTCAAGAGTGAATTCAGTCAAGCATATGGAAGAAAAGTAGGCAGCATTGTAAAAAACGAGGACAAAGGGTAGTCCAAACCTTGTTATCAATTGTTGTTCTAGAAATTGTATTACTACCTTTTCATTAATGTGCATGAGAGGGATAGCCTCCGTCCATTTTGTAAAATAGTTTGTAGCAGTCAAGACATATTTATGTTGTTTCAAAGAATTGGGAATAATTTATCCTATGATGTATTTTCCCCACTGCTCGATTGGTCTGGATATAGTCACTGACTAGAGTGGAATGACTGCTCTCTTTTCCCTACCGACACTCACTTGAAAAGTTTTACATTTTTGGGCATATGCGTGAGCATCCTTGAACAAAGTGGGCCAATAATAACCAGCCCTTAGTATTTTATGAGTCATGGTTTCTCCTGCAAAATTCCCACCTGCTGGGCTGTCGTGGAGTTCTCTTAGCACCTTTTCTACATTGTCCTATTCAAGACATCTAAGCAATAATCCATCATAGTTTACACGGAAAAGCAAAGAATTTATGAGGCGATATTGAGCGGATTTTAACCTAAGGGATCTCCTTTCTCTAGGGTTTAGATTTTCAAGACAAGACCCGTGATGTAGGAGATAAAATAGGTTTCCATACCAAAATTCTCACCCTAGAGGTATGTATAGGGATTCTCTGCACCATAATGGTAGCTCATTTTCCCAACTGGGGTCTTGTCCGTTAATCGGATCTTGGACCTCAACAACTAGTTTACACAATCCTTGTCCTTTGACTATTTTAGTAGGTTTAATGTTTAGATCAAATTCTTGAATGAATTTCATCCAATTTCCCCTCCTTTCTCCCATTTCCTGTTGGGTGAATAAATATTTGACTGCGGGATGAGGGACTATGACTTTGGTGTAATTCTTCAGGATATAGGATCTAAAATGATTGACTGCTCTATATACTATGTAAGCATGTTTGTCTATAGTAGGGTAGTTTAGTTCAACTCCTTGAAGGTTGGTTCTCATAAAGGATATTGGTGCCTCATTGTGTTCATCATCCTTTTGGGTAAGTACTGCAACCAAGGATTGGTCAGAAGAAAAGGTATAAAGGAAAAAATCCTTGCTAAAGTCGAGGCTTCGTAGCACTGGTGCTTGGGATATTGCAGTCTTGATGTTATTAAAAGATTCACTCCTTTCTTCATCCCATTTAAACTATGCATACTTGCAAATCAATTTTTTGTAAAGGTTTAACAGTTTCAACGAAGTTAGGAGTAAACTTTCTCACAAAATTGATCTTCCCAAATAAAGATTACATGGCCTTTTATTGTGAGGCAAAGTAAGTTGAGCTATTTATTTTATCTGCTCTAGGTCGATGCTAATTCATCCTTGAGATATGATGTGACCTAATAATTTTCCTTCCTCTACACCAAAGATGGTTTTCTTGGGGTTCAAATATATTCCATATTTCCTACACCTTTCAAAAATATGAGTCAAATGTTGAATGTGGTCTTCCTTGTTTTTTGAGTATATTGTTATGTCATCTAATTATACTAACACGCACTTATTAATCAATCCTCGAAAAGCCATGTCCATGGCCCTCTGGAAGATTTCTCCTGCATTAATCAACCCGAAGGGCATGTGTTTATAAGAAAAGGTTCCCCACTTGGTTCGGAAGGCAGTTTTTAATCGATCATCTTTTGAAACCAGGACCTGGTTATACCCCAAGAAACCGTCTAGAAGGGAAAAAATTTCAGAGTCGGATACTGTCAGTAGGAGTTGTTCCATGGTTGGGACTAGATAGTTTTATTTTTTTGATCCTCTGCTAAGGTTTCTGAAATACACACACATGCAGATCTCCCTAGATTTTTTCCTTACATGCACCAAATTGGATACCTAGGTAGAGTGTCTAACCTGAAAAATAGTCTTTGCATCTAACAATTTATTTAGCTCTTGATACATCAAAGGTTACAGAGATGGGTGATGCTTCCTAATTTTTTGTTGGAATAGATTTACTCCAGATTTTAATGGGATTGTGTGTTGGATAATTCGATTGTCATAAGTTTTTAATTCTTGGTAAGACCATGCAAAGACATCTTGATATTCTTTATAAAGTTTTAGATAAGAGTTTTTGTCTTCTTTGGACACTGTTTTACCTAGATTTACATTCTTGGGGTTTTCAGGGGTTCCTAGGTTTATAATCTCGTATATAGGACATGAGATCCCTATTTTTGCATTCTTTGACCCTGTAAATCTTCCCCTTAGGTCGAAAAGGTTATCCAAATTGGCCACCCCTTTCAGTATCGTGTGAAACTTTGGTTTGTTATCAGAGTGATCTATTCCCTTATTTTGTTAGTGGACATTTGATTATGTGAGTAGTTCTTGGAATATTTCGTCATCAATGGCCAAATCCTTAAAATTGTCCTGGTTAGTCAGGAAATCTACAATCTATTCATCTCCTTCAAAGACTTTCCAGTTAGAAATGTTGTTAGGCACCGACGACTTGTAGAGAAGTTCCACTATGAACCTAGAAGCTTCATAATCTTCTAAAGGAGATAATATCGAGGCTATGGTGGCTAAGGAATCAACAAGAGTATTCTTTGTCCTGGGAACAACAATAATGTTGAAGGCCTCAAAATTGTCTATTAGCATGTGTACCTCTTGCTGGTAATTTCTCAAGTGAGGTGAATTGCAATGGATAGTATTCTTCACTTGCCTAACGATAATTTCAGAGTCTCCAAAAACTTTCAATTCTTTAATGCTTAAGTCTATGGATTTCTTCAGTCCCCAAACTAGAGCTTCATATTCAGTAGCATTATTGGTGCATTCACATTCTAATCTGGAGGATAAGAAGTTCCACTTCCCCTTTGGGTCAATGAGAATACATCCTACTCCCTTCTTGCGATTTAGACCCATCAAAATATAGTGTCCAAACTTGTGAGAAAATAATAGTAACTTCTTCATGCCTAGTTATTTTCTCACCTTCATCCTCCTTGTCTATTGCTCCCGACAGAGGATCCCAACAGAAGATGATTTATTATGTGGCTTCCAGTATATTTACTTGAAAGGTAATTTCATAGTTTTGAGTGAGAGGTACATCAAACGAGGGAGGGGCGAAATTACCGAAATCAGAATCACAAGAGTAGTTTCCTAACATAGGGAAATTTGTCAACGAGGGTTCGTTGAGAGCTTCTAAATCGGTAATAGTGTGTTTGAGATATTTTTCCATATTGATCATAATCTTGTTTGTATGTCCTTTTAATGGAAACCTGAGGTGAGCCCAATTCATACTAAAGTATCCATTTATTTTCTCGGACCAATATCGGCTAAGTAACGGTCCATAGGCCTCTGGGATGTCTACTACGATTATGTCAATTACTCGAACAAATTTTGGGTGTGTATCCATTCTGATCATGACATATTTAAGTTCCCCAATAACCTTAACATGAGTCCTATCTAATTTTATAACGTGTTTATCACTTTTGAGCGGGGTTATGTTCAATTTCTTGCAGATTGACAATGGCATGACGTTAGAGGATGCCCCTAAATTGACTAGGCAATTATGTGGGTTTATGTTAAAGAATTCAAATGTTAAAAGGAAAGGAGTAACAAAAGGATTTCCTCTTTTGTCTAAAGAGAAATAATTCACACTCGGTCTATTTTTTAAATCTATGGGGGATGGGACCTCACCTAGGTCAGTTCTTGTCATAGGGGATTCTATTGATTTTAAGGCCTATAATAGAAAATCCATTTGTTGGGGAATCCTACACATGCCCATGAAAAACACATTAGCCTTCATGTTCTTCAATTCCTCCACTACATTATAGTCTATCTTAGGATATTCCTGTGTGTGTATGTTGGTGGGATTATTTTGAGAAGAAAATAGTGGTTTTGGACGATCGACCGCTTGATTCCATCTAAACAATTGAGTAGTGGTGGGATTAGTTTGGATCGGTTGAATTCTACCTCGCATATGCACAAATAGGAATTCAACAGGATGTATGTGCACTTCAGCGGCGTCATTGAAAGGCATCAGTTGTTTGGAATCCCATAACAACATGGTTGTCTCTTCCAGTGGCGGATGACTTTCCTAATCAATGGTGTTTATTGTCGAGCCACTGGGTTGTTCGGTTAGGGATAATTCATCTAGGAATCAATTAGCCATTAAATTAATAGCATGCACCCACTGAGGGAAGTCCCTTTCTGAATGATTCTCTTGGTGGTACGTGTAGAAAGAGTCAAATGCTACAGTTTCTAAGTCACTGTTTAGGTTAGTTGGGGGAGGTTTAGCTTTGAAAGGTGGATTTCTTTTGAAGAAGGGTTTATAACATCTTTGATTTTGGTTTCCCTCCCCAACACTCCTTTTCATATCTATGATCTCATTGAAGAGTTTTTTTATGATCCGCTTTAGGTTTTCTAGATCTCCTCCTTATTTATTAGGACCTAGTTCAATTGTTTTACCGAGGGCCTTGTTAACAAAAGTCATCTCTTAGGTAGAGGTTGGGTTTTTTTTATTCGTCAGTGATATCTAACCTTCTTTGCATCCTTTCATTTGGAATTCAATCGTTTTAGCTTCCTCAAAATTTCTGGCTAAGGTATGTTTGACATCCCTTTTTACGAACACAAAGATGGAAGCAGGGAAAGCGTTAGCGTATACCTCAATATGCAACTCTTGGGTAGGTTTAGCTTTGGGTTGAAATTTTTTCACGATAGTGGTAAACCGTTGGTTTAAATATTTAACCTTCTCTTTTGGACTCATGGTGGTGGAAAAAATTTCAGCCATTAAAGCTCATGTAGTGGTTTCTTCTGAAAAATTGTCTAAGAAATCTTTTCGAAACTTCGTCCAACTAGTTATGGATCCAACTGGAAAGTTAAAATACTAAGTCGAGACTGAGTTCTCAAAGGTATATGGAAAAATCCTACATGCTACATCCTCATGTTGTGAGTTCATCAATATTATAGCTAATATGAACTTCTTGATATGGTCCTTAGGTAATCCAGAGGTTTTGGGGTCAAATTTGGGGAGTAATGTTTCTGGATGTCATAGTAGGTTATGCACCCATCATGGGATTTCCAAAGAATTTATGGCCAACCATGGTTGATTATCTTGAGGTTGATTTCCCCTTTCTTCATTGTTGTCATTATTATCCTCCATGTCTTCCGATTCAGAAGTTGAGAGATCCGAGTTAGACCCTTCCTCGTCAGATTCAAAATCATGAGGTTCATAGTAGTTACTAGCTGGTGTTTTGGGGATCAGATTAAGGGGTTGTTAGATCTCAATGAGGGAAAAAATTATCAGGTCTTCTACCATGTAAACAAAAACCTTGTCATAGGTGTCAAAAACTGGTCTGATTACTTGTTTTCTATGAGGGAGTAAAGGAGCTAAAGGTGATGCTCCAATTTGTCGGGCATAAGCTCTTGTGATTCTTTTGAACTAGTTCAACTCCTCATGGGGAAGAGCATAAGGTACTTCAGGGAATAGGTGTTCCACTTCCTCTTGTTGAGGTGAGTTACTCATTTTGGGAGTACTCTCTATATGCGGGTTGTCTTGAGAATGATTAGCCATGCATGTGGGTTGTTTTGAATCTACAAGCTATGCAGGATATATTATAAGAACTATTGTTAGCCATTCATTTGTTCAGGCCCTCCTTCTAGCGCCAATTCTGTTTAGGGGTTAGAAATCCTTTAACTCAATAGTAGGAACCAAACCCACTTACGAGGCCCAATTAGAATCGAAAGCGTTTGATGAGTGGAATGGTTCTCCAGATATTTGATCTGACCAATTTATCGATGGGGTTTATGGGTAACTGGCAAGTGTATCTTTTTATGAAAACTTTCTCCTTCAGGTCAATCGATTCTCTTTTTTGTATTTTTATTCTCTTAAATAATCTAGGTAAGACAAATATGATGGCATAATCCAACTGATAAAGGGAAATTACTAAATACTGAAGAATAATGAGCTTAGGATAACTCTTATACCTCAACGTGTAGACAACGATAATCAAACCTATTCCAAGCTTAGCAATAATACTTTTACTTGAGGACATTCATCATTTACTGAGATAAAAATTGTAGAAAGGAAAATAAATACATAACAAAGATGAGTGTAAGAAAATTAGTTCTCTTAGCTCTACCATCAATCAAATATCAACACATCGATTTCTTTTCATCGTCTAGAACAAAAGGATTATTACAGTATTGAAATATAACTTAACAATAGATACAACAACTCTTACTCAATACAACAACATTATCAAACTCGAAGACAAAAAAAATCCCTCCCCGATCCAATCAAGTTGATGCTTTAGATGAAAAAATTGTCTTTGGTTTTAAACAAAACTTATTAATTAAAGTCGCACATAAATAATTCTTTTACAATTCTATTTTTTTTCCCAAAATCATCGACCATTTGCACGAGGTTGATCTCCCTATTTATAAAGAATCACTAAGCTAAAAATATCTGCTAAAATTTGTGTTAAGTAAAACAAAAATGACATGTGGTAGACTTTATATCCTCGTTCACTTGAGATCATCCAATTTTTTACTACAGTGGATGATTTCTCTCATACTCCTCCCACTTGAAGAAAAGGTCTTCACATGTGTTTGCACAGGGAAACCTATATTGATCCATTAGTGCAGAGAAGACTTCCTTTATCTCCACTTCTTGTTCTCTATACCTGATGAGCTTGAAGCTTAAGCGTTGTAGAACTGCAAGGGATTTGATTGGGTGTTCCACGAACTTCTTTACTTGACCTGGAGTCATACTTAAAAACTGTGAGATCTCTACCTCCCATGTTGAGTCTTTATATGCATGTTGTTTGAGTATGTCATGAAAATCGATGAAATTTTATGGTGGGTCGAACTCTGGTAGGTCAATGTTTTCCATCTCCTGATTGATCTTCTCCCAACTTTTCTCGCACTCTCCCCACCTTTCCTATATCTCCCGCTGACATTCCTAGGCCATGCTCACCCAGTATTCAACTTCCTTCCTGATTCGGGAGATGCTACTATCCATCATTGCTCATATGTCATGTTCTTCCGAGTCTCGGCCTTTCTGTAATGCACTGATATATTCAATCCTCTTTAAGGCATGATGTGCCTTTTCATACCATTTCTACATGTATTTACAAGTTTTCATCCCCAAGAGAGTATCCTCTTGAAAATAGGCTATGCATGTGGTGAATATATTTCTTTCGCTTGTGAAAACATTGATAATACTTACTCCTCAAGAATACTACTGCTTGCATCAAATCTTGATAATACTTCACTAGATGGTGCAGATGATCCAGCTCCTTTGTGGCTGCTAATTCCTTTTCATACCTTTTCACTATGTCTAGCGTTGCATCAGTTATAGCCATTCTCGCCCCGATCAACTCAGTTTTCCTAGCATTTTTCATGCTAAGAAGTGTTTCTTCTGTGGTGATGAGAAGTGTGATATCAAGTGTGAGCCTCCTTTTCTTGGTTTTCCTTCTCATCACAACTTTTCTATTTCTATCATGAGGCCATCAACCTGTTGGTGTCATGGAACTCATAAAAGTTTACCACAAAATCGATATTTAACCTTTCCTTCGGGTCTCTGAGTTTGTAGTATTTTTAGACCTCTATTGGGAGAAAAACCCCAACACATCCGCCATTGTCATCATTTACCACACATTTTTTTCGCATCTGTGTGGTCGATTATCCACCCCAGGGTTTTAATGCAAGGAAAGACCGAGGTTCGACAGGCTACGATGTGCAAGAAGGATCATCGGATGTTAATGAATACTTGGTCATTGAGCATTCTAATGTATGGGTCACTGTGTGGTATAAAATCTAGGTAATCTTCCTGATTGATTCTGTTAAACAAATATCCCCACTGTGGGAGCACCAATTTCAATATAGTGCTTGCCTCTGTGTCACCGAATGTAGGAGGCTGGGAAAATTCTCTTTCAGTAGACATTTGGCTCCACTTTAGTGGAAAAATCAATTTGTCTAGCAGCATCGGGTGAAGACCTCTACTTCTTTCAGTTTTGGTGCTCTCGACGAACGCCTAGTCATTGGCTTCCTTGGAGGATTTTTTCCTCTTCTTTGCACAAGCTTA
Source organism: Picea glauca (assembly GCA_000966675.3). NCBI lineage: Eukaryota > Viridiplantae > Streptophyta > Pinopsida > Pinales > Pinaceae > Picea > Picea glauca. The sequence continues at coordinate 122,353 of JZKD02S1425765.1, read as the reverse complement.
ACCTGGTTTATAATTCTGAAAATCAACTATGAGCTCTTGAAACTCTTTCTCCCTCCTTCGACTAATCTGGGAATGAAAGACTTGTGTACATAATGTTGCGTTCAAATTTGTCGTTACAATTTAAACATAGAGCATACTTACCTTGTCGCGTCAGTTCTTGAATTCAGGGCGTAAATGAGGTCTTCACAATCCATGACCAAGATCTGAATCATTCTCAGGATTAAATGCAATCGCAGGCTGGAAATGTAGGAGCGGGGTACTACGTAATTCATCGGTGGTTTCAAACTCTTATTATTTGGTCAGCGCACGGGATAGTAATGTGTGTTGATCAAATAATTAATTGGCATAGTAAATAACAAAATCCAATCTTATTTTCCATTGAAGGTGTCCCATCATACCATCGATGTCCTATCAGTCCATCAATTTAAACAAGTAGATCGACGTCGACATTTTTCCTAGACAATGTCCATTAATACATTTTTTAGCAAAATTTTTTATGCCAACCCGGACTGTCGTACAATGTTGACGTGGAAATGCTGACCTAGAAGGGAGATCATGACACATGAAATTTTATTTTGGCTCCTTCATTAAAAGTTTCTTCAGAATTGGGGATTTTATTTAGACATGGCCCTAGGAACCTCAACCTATCCTACCAATGTCGATGACATGTTGAGGATCGACGATCGACAACTCTCTAAGGTCATTGTTTTATGATTTCATCCCTTGTTGTTCATCGATGTCGAAAACGTATTATCGATCGATGATTGGTGATCGGCGATGTGTCGAAGTAAAGACCTTTCACAATTTAAGGTTTTCTTCGGATATCACTGACCTCGAATGTATCAAAGATCTACGATCAAAGGTTAGTTAGGTGTGTCGATGTTAGCATTTTCATTTTTGTACCTCCCCGATGTCGATGGTTTATCAAAGAGATTTTGACAACTTCTTCGCAATCTATAATCAGTGATTGACGCACCCACTCTTCCATTCTTTCGATTTCGATGATACATTGGTGATCGATGATTGATTCTTTTCATTGTCGTGTGGTTGATTTTATTGCACAGATCGCACCGATGTTGATAATGGGTGCACGACTCAAAATTTTTAGCTGTGTATACTTAATTAAAAATGCCAAGTTTACTTTAGAAGAGAAGTTAATCTATTCAACAAATCCAAACCAATCCGAATGTGATTGATGATAAAACATAGAAACAAAAAACTTAATGATCCTTACACAATCGACTCAATTCAAAAAGAGAGAAAAAAAACAAATTGGTACCCAAAAGAGAAAATTTTCACAAAAATTTTAGGGTGTGTTGAGTGATCAGCTGTTTCCTAAGACTTCTAAGCAACATGATTCTATTATGGTGGTGGTGTACAAGCTTACTAAAGTTTCCCATTTTGTTCCAGTGAAGTCAACTTATAAGGAAACTAATATTGTTGAGATAGACATGCAAACAAATGTTAAATTGCATGGTATGCCGAAGCAAATTGTGTCTAATAGAGATCCCAAGTTCACTTCAAATTTTTGGAAGGGATTATTCAAAGGAATTGGGACAAGTCTGAAGTTTAGCACAACATATCACCCTAAGACATATGGACAAACAAAGATGGTAAATCAAGTAATAGAAGATATGTTAAGGATGTATGTGATGGATAATCCATCAAAATGGGAATACTAATTGCATTTGATAGAGTTTGCTTAAAACAATGGATATCAAACATCTTTAAAGATGAGTCCATTTGAAGCATTGTATGGTAGAAGGTGCAACACACCTGCGATTTGGGATAACCTAGCAAACCATGTAGTATTTGGGCTAGATGTGCTCTAGGAAATGGAAGAGAAGATGATAAAAATAAAACAAAATTTAAAAGTTGTCCAAGACAGACAAAAAATTTGCACAGATAAAGGCCAAACTTTTATAGAATTTAAAGTGGGTGACCATGTGTTCCTAAAATAAAAAGCAAGATGAAGTTCTCTGAAGTTGAGGAATCACTCTAATCTAGCAACACAATTTTGTGGGCCATTTGAAATCCTTGAAAGGATTGGTCATGTCACATTTATGTTAGCTCCACCTGCATCCTTTATTATTCATAATGTATTCCATGTTTCTTTACTGGTGAGTTTTTGGAATCATCCCAAAGTTTTGTGAACACTAGATTAAGTGTGCATTTTTGAGGCCATAGAGCCTTTCTATATATGCTTGTGTTTTAAGGCGCGTGAGCCTGGATGCAAAAGGATAGTGAGCATGTATTGTAAATGTAATCACCCTCAATATTGTTAATACAATCACATCACTTTCACATAGACTCAACTTAGACGAAAAAGAGACGGGGGCTAAATCCATGGAGAAGGAAAAAGGGGAAGCTTAAGTCAAGGGAATATTTTATTAATATTTCCATAAGTTTGATTTATGGATATGTATTCATCCTAAGTTCCCAAGGGTAGGGAACAAGTCACCAAGTGGATAAAGATAATTCTGAAGGTGACAAGTGTCGATTTGAAGGTATGCAATATATATTGTCGGCCTTAGTGTAATTCAGGGAATCACTCATTCGGGGATGGTTCAGACGTATTTCCTCTGTGAAGGAATATGCATTTTGTTGTAACTTATTGTCACTTTTCTTAACCTTGTGTTTGGGGATGTTTTTTTACTTTTAAATAGGTGGGTTGTCATGCCCATTAGAACTCTCTATAGGTGAGAGTTTGTTGGGAGTTGTTCCCTTGTGCATTGGGCATTAGATACAAGGATCTGAGACTTCCTATTTGTCCTATTGTTGAAGCCCCGGAAGGGAAGTGGGCAGCCAAAGGAATGTTGAGTAGAGAAGGGGAACACTTCCTGAGGTGGGACATGCATGTGGGGAATGAGGAACTGTAAGCTAGTTCCAGTAGTCAACACCTTGGACCAAGTATTTTGTTTAATATCAGACCATATTATGGCAATAGGAACCCTTTTTCCTATGGAGTTTAAGCCCAGATCGGGGGTGACCTGTCATTGAAATATTATGACCGACTGAGTCTATAGATGGGAGGAACATCTGAGTCCTACACATAGTTGGTGAGTTTTCATAAGAGATGAGTGTCCTTCTAGGGCTTGTTTAATTATTGTGTCCTCTAATGTTATAATTTAAATGGGTTTATCTTCTGTATGAATTTGCATCTGCATATTGTGGTTAACTCTTTGCAGTATTATTTCTTATATATACATATTTAGGTTTCTTATTCATGTATGCTGCGACATATGTGGGCATGATAGTTATAAGTTTTCTTGTTAGCTACATGTATGATGAATATATATATATATATATATATATATATATATATATATATATATATATATATATAGTTTCTCATGAGAAGTGTGACAATTATTAAGAATTCATGTAAGTTAAACTTTGTGGTATGATTAGAAGATACCAAGGCATGGTATGAATCGTTGAGTGTGCAGTGAAACAGTCTGCACGCACAAAGTGATAGAATCTATGTCAAGCATTGGATTGATTGCACATGCAGTAGTACTTTTTGTGCAGAGTGTTGTGTGCACAACTATGTGTGTGTGTGTGTCTGTGTGTTTTGAAGGGATAAAGCGTGAAGTAGTTTTGTGACATTTATTCCATTACTATGATTGTATTAAAAGAAGTATACTTGTAGAGATAGACTCAACACGAGTATGAGTGTCGTACCTTAAGGTTGTGTGCAATTATTGTGGTCTACTTGTAATGGGGAGCATTATAAGTAGTATTCATGCTCTAGGAATTTTGAAGTAGCATTTTCCAGTAGTGAGTTTGGGATTCTACAAAGAGTATCCTAGAGGATGAAGTTGAGATTGTGTGATGTGGCCC
>JZKD02S1425765.1:107922-118500 GCA_000966675.3 Picea glauca | reverse complement strand
ATCTCAAGTGGTTAAAGCCTCTCCAAGGCTATATAAGCAAGCTTTCTAATGGTGAAAGAGGACTGGAAAAGGAGAATCACACCAAACTTATGATCTTATAAGTGGTGTTGGAACATAGATGATTTGGAAGCAAGAGACCTATGATCTCATAGGGAGCAATTGGTGAAGCTATCATCATTCGGATCGTGGATCTTTTGAGCAAGGGGTAGACAAGGAGGACTTGACGAAACTGTTGTAATCAATCTACGGCTGTAAGTATTGTTTTGTCCTCATTGATATAATTTGCTTGGCCTGTTTCTTTCTAATTCATGTTCAATATCACATGAATTTGTCTCTTTAGTAGATATACCTATTTCGGACTAATATTGATAGAGTAGGAAGTGGTCGTACTTTGTTTGCCTACAGGGCTTATCGAAGAGCGAAATATTGGAGCTCAACTCGGAGCGTGCAGGGACAAACACTGATAAAAGGTACTTCTTTTATCCTTCCTTCTCACACACTAGTCCACCTAGATCTAAAAGGAAGTCAGTGACCATGATAAGCACTTTCTGTCTTAGAGTTAAGAGTCTAGCTCTTTGAGGCGATCTACCTGTCCGCAGGGAGATTTTCCTTCAACATCTACTTCACACAAAAATAATATGAGATACCATTTTCTTTATAAACATGTGATTAATACCCTCCCACAATGCATGTGGGATAAATTGGGTAGATTTTCAAATCAAGGTCCAAGATTCACGTGGAGAATAGATCAATTGTTGTTGAGTGCCTATCTTACGGAGGCCATAAATTTTGATCTCGATGTCCAAATTGATAAAACGAGAGCTCATTGGAAATATATAGACATGAAGAAAACATTGGAATTGGTTTCGATGGATGGAATTAAATTTATCATTTCCTAAAAATTAAATTACAGTCATGACTATTTTTGTCTTGGCTACTAATTATTTTTGGAAAATGGTTTATTAAAAGAAATTTATGAAATTATAAAGTGAGTCCTAGTTGATGGTACATATATATAAGTTTACATTTTAAAAGGGGAAAATAAAACCCTAAACTCTGACCCTAAAGAAGCTTCAAGAAGATGAAGATAAGATTATAAAAGAAGATGTAAAATACATGCAAAGCTTCTAGTGGAGAGTTTGCAAGAAGCAAGTTTTTCCTTTCCAAGATTTTGTGAATTATCAAGTTTAACTTTCTCCCTCATCTTTCTTTCTAATTGATTCTTTCCATCAGGTTTTCCATGAATGTTTGGAAATAGGAATATATGAGTCTGATCATCTCTTTCTCTAAATTCTTCCAATCATTTTTCATGACATTTCAAGTCTAGAGGAGAAAAATATTTGCTTATGAAAGGAAAATGCAATTCAATTAAGTCTATCTATTTGTCATTGAGATTTTGTTGAGTTTGTTTCATTGCTCTTGTTTCATACTTGTTAAACTTTTTACACTCAGGATATTATTATTAATTTCTCCCTCAAAGAACTATTCAAGTGTCAAGTTTTTTTTATGAATCTATGTGGTAGATGTATCAATGGATTATTGAGTAGATGATGTTTTACAAACTCATTTGATATTAATGTAGAATTCATGTAAAGTTCTTTAATGACCTACCCATTTTGTTTTCATTTCATCTTGCAAATTCATAGTTGATTCTAGATTCACATTATTGTAAGAGGAAGGAAAAATCTCTATTGAGAGCAAACCCTCTAGAGAAAATAAATAACAAAAATATAAAAATAAAAAACAATTATATTTACTTTCTTTTCTTATAATAAGATTATGTGCTTAACAAGTAAATATGCTAAATGAGAGATTTATTGGAATATTTGTTGGGGGTTTTTTGTTTAACACTCACCCATTGCATGTATCTAAGTCCATAAAAAGAATCTTCGATGTATGTCAAGAGACGAACCATAGTTACCAACTTAAACTTGTTAAACTTTTTACACTTGGGATATTATTATTAATTTCTCCCTCAAAGAACTATTCAAGTGTCAAGTTTTTTTATGAATCTGTGTGGTAGATGTATCAATGGATTATTAAGCAGATGATGTTTTACATACTCATTTGATATTAATGTAGAAGTCATGTAAAGTTCTTTAATGACCTACCCATTTTATTTTCCTTTCATCTTGTAAATTCATAGTTGATTCTAGATTCACATTATTGTAAGAGGAAGGAAAAATCTCCATTGAGAGCAAACCCTCTAGATAAAAAAAAAATCAATTATATTTACTTTATTTTCTTATAATAAGATTGTGTGCTTAACAAGTAAATATGCTAAATGAGAGGTTTGTTGGAATATTTGTTGGGGTTTTTTTGTTTATCACTCACCCATTGCATGTATCTAAGTCCATAAAAAGAATCTTCCATGTATATCAAGAGAGGAACCATAGTTACAAACTTAACGAGAACTCTACAGAGTTCTTGTTTTAGGGGGGTCACATTTGTTACCCTGTTTTTAAAAATGGTGCTACCAGTAGCACCCCCCTCCCCTTTTAGGTGGTATTTTGATATTTTAAATTTTCTGATGCATAATATTTCCACATTATTTTTTTAAATGCGCATTTTTCATCTATTTTCAAATTTTTCTAAATTATTATTTTTCAATGATGTTTTTAGTCATTTTTCCATGCTTCTTTCAATATTAAAAAAATAAATTACCATTTAATTTTTTGAAATTAATATTTTTCACAAAATTGTGTCTCCTCAATTAATTTTTAGTTCCATGTTTTAATAAATAATACAGTCTATAGGTTTATATTATAGTGATAAAAAAGATTACAGACTTTTTCCGAGGGTCCTGCCAAAATGGAAACCAAGGAACCCCAAAGAATACTGATATATTCAATATTTTCCAAAATCCCAACATCCAAAATAAAAAAATTCAGGGTCCATAATTTGCCCCCTATCCCCCGAGTTTTACCATGACTTTTGTCGCTATGTCCCGAGACTTTCATATGCTTATAATTCTTCCTAAATATATCTAGAAAAGAAGTACCATACAGAGAGACTCAGTGGATTTCGAAGGCAACCCTGCACTAATTCCATTGAGCTAATCGGTCTAGTCGAGCTTTGTTGGACGAGAGGACTCTGCAAGGAGAAAAAATTGTCCCAGGAGAACGCCCTTACCAGATTGTTGCAGTTTTGTCCTCACAAGGAGAGATTCATTTTGGGGAACCTCATCCTCTATCACAATGGGGAATTCATGGGTTCATGTTAAGTCTCCCTCCATCCTATGGATCTTGGCCCTTTCCTACCTATCTTCATGATCCCTTTTAATAAACGAAACAACAAATTTCACTTTACATAAGAGTTCAAATTTTTCCTCCAACATCCTCACCCCTTACCTGAGAGATTTGTTGTCCATTTTTTGCTAGGAGAGCACTTGGAGTACCTCTTGTTGTTGTTGCACCATGGGTTGAGTGATCATTGCTTTAACTTTCCAGTGGTTTTACGCTAGACAAAAGTATTTAGTTTCCCTAGTTCGAGATTGTCCTAGCTCTCAGACCCAATCTCACAATGTTTTCATTATATCTTCCTCCAAGCTAGCACTTCTCTTTTTCTCCACTTCTTTTCATAGCTCCTCCATAGTTTGATTCTTTTTTGAAATGCCTAGAGAGTGGAAGTTTTGACTAGCTTACAGCATGTCTATCTCTGCTCTAGATTTCGAGTGGGTCTTCCTGGGGATGAATTGTCTCTCTCCCTTCTTGGTTTTTTGTCGCTGACCCACAGAATTAGGGAAGGTTCCCTATTCCAATTTTTTTTTTCTCTAGATGCATATTTTTCTGTCCCAAGACTCGCTCTCTGGGACTTTCACCGTTTCCATTGATACGAAGTTGGAAATCCCTCTTAACACTCTTTGTCCAAGCCCCTCTAAAATATAAATGGAATCCTATGTTAGGTCGTCTATGGCTAGAAGGGAGAAGAAAATACAGAGCCTCGAGGTTAATGGAATCCCCCGATGACTCTTCTCCCTATCTTTCCCCTATTCTCTCGGAAAGATCATGCTCCTATTTATTCTCAAAATACCCTTCCCAAAAGAATTATCACTTCTGTGTGCCAAATTATTGCTATAAATTTTGTTATTAATATCTCTGGGTTCCTTCCACTTAATGCTTATGATCTGCCTTTTCCTGACATTCTTAACTGAATTCATCATTCTCTAGTAATCCTTGTCCTTTGCTCTCATAACCATGAAACATGTGGTAATGGTGTCAAATGACTATGGCATCAACCTAGTATCATATATGAAGCCTCTTTGCTCATCTACATATCATCGTACCATCCTTTCTTGATCTTCCTTACTTCCCACTTATGGCCATTTAATTCCATCCTTTGCCACTTTCCTCAAACTAGGGTCTATATCCTGCTCTCTGAGTACTATACCCTTGTGAGATGACATTTAGAGATGCATGGGTACCTCTGGCTCCCTCGAGCCCATGGCCTCAAAATCTCATGTTGTCTTCTCTACCGTGTGGAGGGTGTACTCCTTAGCTAAGTGGGTTATCATGTCCTGAAGTGGTCTGAGGCCCACCTCCTGCCACCTCCACTTGTTCACTCTGGGTGTTTGAAGTACCGCCACATTCACTAGGAAATCAACTACCGTGTTACCCTTTCTGCTGACATGTCTCAGGACTATGGTTGAGTTTCCCTTGACAGTTTTATTTATCTCCAAGAATCCAAACACCACCCTATAATTATTTGAAATTCTCTTTGGGTGGGTACCATTTAGAATTTTTTGCAGACCCTCAATTAGGATCTGGGAGTCCCCTTCCCCTATCAGAGCCCGATAATTCAACTCATTTTCCATTCACAATACCATTATCATCCATGTATTTCCCTCTCCATTGTTCGAATTTTGGCCTAGTATGATGGAGTATCCATACTGAATAACCCCTGTCGAATCCCTAAAAACCTCACCCGCTCTCACTTGTCCTAGATTTCCTTTAGAGGCTCTGTCAAAATTTAATTTAATGAATCCCTTCGGATGAGGTTCCTAGGTCTCCTTGCTCCGAGACTTTTTATCTAGCCTTTGCTTCAGGCTGGCTATGTTCGGGAGAGGGACTAGATGCCAATTTTTGAAAATATTTATTTCTTCCCCAAAGGGTTGTCAATCTTCTTCTAGTCAGGTTGAGGAGTTTATTATCTCTTATATGTTTTTCTGAATTCCTTTCCAAATTTTCTCTTGATTGATGTATTTTCCTCTGAAGATCCTACAGTTTCTCTCCTTCCAGGTATGCCACAAAACGAAGTCCAGGAATATCTTCCAGATTCGATTCAAAATGTTGTTTTTAAATGGTTTTTTTCTCCAATCTTCTCTGGTATTGTTGATGTCATGTCTTACTCTGTCCATTGTTTATAAACCATCACTCCCCTATCCCAGAGTTCTGACGCTACTTTATATTCGTTGAAAAGATGGTTTTTCATTTCATTTTCTTGGTGACACATCATGAAAATGGAGGGTCCTTCAGATCCTCTTCTTAGGATTATGTCCCAAGTTAGGGCTCATTTATGAAGAAGCATCCATATAAAAGTTTCCACTTTTATCCATTGGAAGTCATTCCATATTTTTTTCCAGACTGGCTCTGGGTTTGACTCTAGAATGTTTAGCAACTGATTGTAGGATTCCTTAACACTGAAGTTTTTGTTCCCTTTTTTTCTCCACCTCAAGATATCTTGTCCCATTTTGCAAGTAATAATCCATTGGTCTAATGTATATTTCATCTCCTGTCTAGTCGCTTCTATCCAAGTACCCAACCATCTTTCCAGGGGATTCCATTCTCTGATTTCTCCCGAGTTTTGGCTCTGTGAATCATTTCATAAATGGTGGACCTGAGTCCACCTTCACTCTCTTTTCCTCCCTTGAATGTTTTGAAGTTTTCCTTCTGACTTTATTGTGGTAATTTTTTCCCACATATCTTCCCAAAAGAGAGACGAGTGGCCATCCTGAATCTCCGAAAAGCTATGGTTCAAGACAATCACTTTAGATTTCCAGGCATTGTTCCAGATAAGAGATTCAAGTCTCAATCCTTCAAAACTTATCCTTTCATTATTCTGAGAGTCCTTTGCATATTTACTTATCCAAATGTTGGCCCACTGATATTCTAGTTTTTTTATAACACCTCTAGAGAATTATTTTTTCTAAGGCTCGACCTATCTCGAGAGGGTCATGGATACCCAGACCCCCCTCGATTTGGGGGTGCATATTTTGTCCCAAGCTACTAGAGCCCACTTTTTCTCCCTCTTTTCTCCTCCCCAGAGGATTTTTCATTGGATATATTTGATTTGTTCATGTATATTTTATGGGGCCACAAGCATTGAAAAGAGGTACATGGGCATCGTCGTCAAGACAAATTTTATGAGAAGGACCCTGGCTGAGAAGGTTAGGAAACGATGATTCCAACTGTTTAAGTGGTCCTCAATATTCACCAGAAGCTCTTGCAAGGAGTGGTTTTTAAGTTCTTTCTCCTGGAGAGGGATCCACAGATACATTGAAGGAAGCTTCATACATTGGAAACCCAAAATGCGAGAGATATTGCGTTGAACCGAGGTCAGGGTATTTAGAAAGACATTTTTTTATTTTTCTTCATTGGCTTACATCTTTGATACTTCCATGAAGTAGTTTAGATTGAATCTAATGGATTTTTCCTCTTTGACCATGGGTCAACCCTTTAAGAGGGTATCATTCACAAATTGTAAATGGGTGAGGGGTTCAGAGGTCTGCGAAACCGAGAGACCTTGAAGGGACCCTTCCTATCGGGATTTCTTTAAGGGCCTTCTTAGGCCTTCGACTAGAATAACAAAATGATACGGGAATAGTGAATCCCCCTGCCTATGTCCTCTAGATGATTTGAAGGTAGTCAAAGGGGACTCGTTAATGAAGATAATAAAGAAAACTAAGGTTATCGGACCACATATCCAACTAATCCAGTATGGGTCAAATATGAACTCTCTCAAGATTTCACAAAGGAAATCCCAATTGATTATGTCATAGGACTTAGCTAAGTCTAGCTTTATAATCATTCATGATTTCCCACTTGATTTGAGGTAGTGGATGGATTCATGAGCCACTATTATGCTTTCTATAATTTGTCTTCCCTCCACAAATCCTCCTTGTTCCTAGGAAATTATTTCATGCAGGAGAGGATTCATTCTATTTGCAATTACTTTAGTTATAATTTTGTATATGACATTACATAAATAATTAGGGTGGTACTTATTTTTCATGCGAGCATTGCTTTCCTTTGGGATTAGCATCAAGAAGGTATCATTGAAATTGTGTAGGACCGATCGAGCCTTTCTTGATTCTTTGACCACCTCTCACACGTCTCAGCCTATGATACTCCAGTAGGATTTTTAGCAACCTGAGGTCAAACCATCCGGTCCTAAGGCCTTTCCAACTAGCATTTTCATGACCACCTCCTCGAATTCCTCTAGCAACACCTAGCGCCTTAAGATGATACTCGACTCTGGGGATATTATACTAGGAATATAATTAGTAATATGGAGGGTGGATTATCTCCTATCCACTACTGGTTCTGAGAGTAAGTTGTTGTAATGATTGATTAACTCTTTTCAATGTCTTCTTGAGTTTCCACCACCGTGACATCATCCTATTGCAGAGCCACAATTTGATTCTGGCTTCTTCTCCAGAGGAGATAATTATGAAAGAATTTGGTGTTTTTTCCCCCTCTTGTAGCCATTGAACTTGATATTTCTGATGAATCAAGATCTCTTCCTGATTGTCTCTTTCTAGAGTATCTTGTTTTAACTGATCTTCCTTTAATCTGAGATCCTGATATAACCCCTGAAGAATTACATGGTGTTGGAGTTTCTCCATTTTTTCCTCCATTTTTCTCCTTTCTTCTTGGATGTTGTTGAAGACCTCCTTGTTCCATTTCCGGATGCAAGCTTTTGTATATTTTAATATTTATTGGAATTGATACATATGGGTACCATGAAGGTGTGGTTGGTTATTCCACCATATTGACATCATTGGTAAGAAGTTAGGGTTACAAAGCCATAATTTTTTGAATCTGGATCGCTTTGGTCTGTGGGTTGTGTAAGAATCCCAACTCACTAAAATCGTCCAATGGTCTGATCCATAAGAGAGAATGATTTCTACTACTAGCCCTTGTGTGGATTGGAAGAAACTCTCTGAGACTAAGTATCTATCCAGTCTTTTAGCTGCATGTTTCATACCCCCTCTTCGATTGTTCCAATTGAATTTACCTCACTGGGTTTGGAGGTCCACCATATTTATATTTTCTATACTTTCCTTAAACACTTTTCTCTCAGTGTCCAGTTTTCTTACCCCTCCTTTATTTTCTTCCATTAATTTATGAGGTTTAAATCGCCTCCTATGATCCACTTTTGATCTTACAAAAGGTTGACTAGTTGTTTAAAAGACTCTAGGAAGTATATTTTCACTTCTTGGTTCAGTGGGCCATATTCATTTGAGATGTAACCCTGCTCTCTCAATCTCAAGTTATGAAAATGGAGAGACAAGATTCTCGGGTGTTGAAGTAATAATTCCACCTTGAAGTCAGCTAGATTCCAAAGGGTCACAACCATCCCCCCCCCAAAGCCCCTTCCACTTCAATGCATTCCATTTTACTATTATTCCACACTTTGTTGGAAAATTTGATCATTGTTTCCCTATCACACTTAGTTTTTTGTAACAATATGAAATCTATTTTTTCTTGTTTTATTTTTTTCTTCATAATTTTGTGTTTCGAATTTTCATTTAACCCTCACATATTCCATTAAAGCACCTTCATGATTAACATTTGGTTTGAGAGGAGAAGTACTTATCTGGTAGGCCCATGACTTGGCCGAAATCTATCATCAGGGCCCATGTTTCTTCCAACACTTTCTTATGCAGTTTGCGGCCTCTTCTTTTTTCCCACCCGTTGGATTTTTTCTGGCTTTTAAGGGGGTTTATCTTGATTCCCAAGTTACCTACAGATGTTTATGGTTTCTCTTGGTTGTTTTTTTTTCTCTCCATTTATTTAATTATCGATGGAGTTTCCACATTTGACCCACCTGTATTTTATTTATTTCTTGTTCCCCATGAACCTCTATGAGAGATTTGATATCCACCTTTATTTCTTTAGATCCATATTCTAGGATTCCTCCTCCTTCCCTGCTTCATCCTATGATTCCTCTTATTCCTCCATCTCCTGCATAATGATTTTCTCTTTCCAACGAGGGTTGATGTTCTTTATTTTCTCTATTCAGCGATACTTTGGTATCTCCTCTTGTTTTCCTATTTCTAGTTCTAACCCTTGGGCTTGGTCTTCTAGGCTTCTGTCTGGTTATTTTCCCTTCTCTTCCTATTGATCCTCCATTGATAAATCTTGGAATCTATTACAAATTTTCTTAGATGTTTCTCTTGTTTGTTGAACTCATTTTTCCCCGCCTTTCTTTTGTTTGGGATCTTGATGAACCCCTTGCCATCCTTTCCCTCTTTCCCTTTGTTTAGAACTATACTTCCATTCTGGGGGTATTCTCTACATAGATTTCCATGTTCATGACACTTCCGACACCTAAACAAAATATGTTTGTAGTCTATAGTTTGGATCCAATCATCGTCCTGAAACGATACAACTATATATTCCAGTAGAGCTCAGACCACATTCATGTAAACATAGATCCTAACATAAGACATGTACTTAGATACCTTGGTTATTTCCAACATATTTATGAAGGATCCTAGAGTATTTCATATTCTCTCCAAGTATTTAGGATGCCAAAATTCCCAAGGTAGCAAGTATAACCTGATCCAGATCGGCGTCGAAGTGTAATCCTCTTTTTCCAGGGAGAATCATTCAGTCCAATACCTTAGATGTAGCATTGTGGAGTTAAAAAATTATGTTCCTTCATCAAAGATTCTACTCCTATCTATAGAGCATGAGAAAATTACCATGAAAAAGCCTTTTGATCCCAGTTTGACATCCATGCTTCCTTTGACTTTCCATCTCATCTTGACCCATAGCATGAGTGCCTTCTCAAAGGGTCAAAGCCCCATAAACTTTCCTATAAGTGATATGATGAATATACTCTCCAATTCTAGGTGATATGGCTTCATATCTTGGGTTCTCCATCGTCTTTGGTAATCCTCTATTCTTTAACCTTTTTTCCAATTTGGGGTCCGACCCGGTCTTTTAGGTTGGTTGTTCCATGGATGGAGAACCCTTGTCCCTTCCTGTCCTCGAGTCATCCTTGGGCTTCAGACTAGATCCCCCTAGAAAAACATCTTTAAACAACTTCAGCTTAGTCCCTTCTTTTGCCTCTTTTACCATCGCATCCACATCTTGTGTCCCTGAAATTGGCTCGAGTACCTCTTGTGTTTTTCCTTCCATTTTTTACCTTCTTCTGAAGCTTCTGCTCCTCCCTTGTACATCCCCAAGATCCTAATATCGTACTCTTGATCTCTCGATCCAGACCCTAGAAAACCCTAACCTCCTCCTCCTTCCATTCTTCTCCTCCTAGAAGTTTAACATTCATGGTTCCATACTTTTAAAATATAGTGGAAAACATCATTTTTAACACCTTGTTTACCTTTACTTCAAT
>JZKD02S1425765.1:87834-102073 GCA_000966675.3 Picea glauca | reverse complement strand
TACAAAGGTGAAGGAGAAGAAGGGTGCAGCCTTTTAGAGACATTTTTTATGCAGATCAAGGAATCAACTACATATTTCCATTGGTACAAGTGTCGGCATTGACATCCCCATTTCGAGGTACAACGGTGAAGGATAAGAAGGGTGAATCCTTTTAGAGAGATTTGTTATGTATATCGAACAGTGGGGAAGTGCATCGTGGAGTGTAAGACTCTTCCTATAAGGTGGTTGCGGACATTCAAGTTACAATTTCTCTCTACACTTTTGGAGGACAAAAAGTGCTTTATGTGGGGAGGTGTGATCCAGGATGATCTCCACACAAGGAATCATTAATTTGCACACCATGGAGAATATCATTAAAATACTAATTGATGGTAGGTGGAAAAGAATAATTAATACTCATGAATGATTTCTTTAAAATGTAAAAATGATTAATACTTTAAGTGAGTGTGAAACCCATGTATTATTCATGAAAATTGGAAAAATGATTAATGCTTGAAGTGAGTTTGAGAATATCATGTATTATTCATTTGATTGTAAAAATGGGAAATCTCTTTTATGAGAGAATCCAACTCACAAATTAGTTTCCTAATTTTAAGAGGAAATTTCTTTCCTAGTTTTAAGGAGGAAGTTATGGGTCTCATGAGTTGGATTGGACTCTTCCTCACTTTACCACAAGTGGTTTCCTAGTCTCAAGGAGGAAGTTAAGGGTCTTCCAAGTTGGTTAAGATGCTTTCTCATTTTTGTCCTTGAGTGGTTATTAGATTCTAAATTTGTGGATCTTGTCTCCTTTAATTATGGAGCAAGGGAATCTATTTAAACCCCTTCATTAGGAGAGATTTGGGGGAGCTATTTTAGGAGAAAATACAAACAATCATGCTTGTGGTCTATAAGCCCCAACATTGGTAGATTTGAGCTCCCCTCCATGGGGAGAATGTAGTCCTTCTGGTGTCTAAAGAAATGTCACTTATATGAGAGCCTTAAGGATGCTCTAGGTTTTATCCCTATAAGGAGCATGCACCACATTGTTTGAGAAGATTTCATCCCTTTCAAAGGAAGGATAATAAATCAATGTGTATTTCAAGTGGATCTGAAGATGTATCTAGAAGGTTTTGGTGAACTCCATTAAAAGCACATTCACCAAGTTATTATTCAATTTGGATTCAAGCCTTCATAAGTACATCTTTCCACCTTTGATGCAATCAAGTTCAATAGATCAATTGTAAATATAACCTTAATTAAGTGTCCTATAACCAAACCGAGTTTGATATCAAAGTCACCCCCAGTTTCAGATCACATATTTTTGTTTTCTACTTTCCTTTCCTTACCAAAATCTTGCTCTAGGGATTCAGGTTTGAATAGATGCACCTCATGTTGCATGTTCTCCTTTAGAGTGCACATAAAGAGATCTAACAAATTATCCTTAGGAATGTTCTTTACCCGAAAACTGACTTTTGGAATTGTTGAATGTGCTCTATAATTGGACCTTTTTGTCTAATATTTATCAATTGACTAAAGAATGTATTACTCTTAATATCCCCATGATTTGATATCAATTCATCCATGAAAATGGACCAGGAGATGATAGAAATATTTGTTCTTTCACAAAGCCATTGCTACCAAACAAATTGATCATTTTCTAAATACAAGGATGCAATAGGTACTTGTTGATATACTTTTTTTTATCAATGTTATTGTATAAAGTTCCATCTGTTACCACCCCAAGGATTGGGGTGACTAAGGAGATGATGTCTTGAGGCCTTATGGTTGAATACATGAAGTGTCGAGAGCCACATGAGCAGGCAGAGAACCTCCTCACACCACACATCACCATTGATCGACAACACTAACATCCACCACACTCGCTTGGCCCACAGAGGAAATTAGGTCTTGGTTCATCAAGTAACAAGTCTGATCTCATGGTAAGTGTCATTTTAATAATTGAAACATTTAAGCATGTTGCAGAGATTCATTTCTTGATTATGAAAATGTTTTCTTGGAAATTATACATTTTTTTTCATTTCACCTTGTTGGTTGACATGTTTTCCTAGAAAGTGGGTCACCCTTTGGAAAAGGGTTTCTAATAGGAGGGTATCCTTGAAGGGTCATTGTACAATTCCCACTCATACTTACCATTTTCTACACTTCTTCCCTTTTGTTTCCTCATATTTTGGGTTTTGGGGTTTATTTACCCCAAGAAGGGCGTGTACCTCATTTCATGGGAAGAAGGGACTAAAGGCCTTGAGGTGTTGTAGCTAGTAAGAGATAAAATCCATAAAGTATCCTCTAGATTCTCACCCTAAGGTCTTGAGAGAAATGAAATGCTTCTTCATAAATATTGAAGGACCTTTAAAAAAAGCACATAATTAATAAATGTCCCACTTGTTGAGGGAATTCATTTGCGATGTCTTTTACTTTTATTGCACATGACACACAATGTGTTCCTAGATCCAAGTGGCATTGTGGTGATCCTTACTTTCCATTTCACATAGCACCCAATGTTTTGGACCATAATAAATTAACGACAATAAAGGGCTTCGAAAAATTTTGCATTGCAAACGAGGATGCAACACACCCTCCACAAAGGCATCCATAGATGAGACAAGATGAGCCCTTGATATGTAAAGAAACCCATGCCAAAAATTCATACCCCCATCCACCTTATATTCACTACATGGCTTAGAGAGGGTCTTCTTGGGAAAAACTCATTGAATTTGGGATTGATCTATCCAATAGGGCACCATGACAACCATCCCATACTTAAATTTGGCAAATTTTAAAAGGTCTTTGAGCATTTGTCTAGTTTCAAAGGGAGGGACTTTATGCACATATTGGGGTGGTTATTTTATTAAACATGTCTTACTTTGCATGATACATGTCAATTTTGAACCCTCGGAGGGCATACTTGTTTGTCTTTGTAGGACCTTTCTAGGTGAAGAACCATTCCATAGAGGAATTGTGCCATTTTCACCTTCATGGGGGGTTGAAAACCCAAGGATGGACACCATACTCCAAAGGATGGGAAGAGGACCCCAGAGCCATTGTACACTTGAGATGATGATCATTTCCTTTGGATTCACTTGAAAAACACTAAGTGATGGCATCGTAGCCCCTTACACTTGGACATTGGCTTTTGGAGGCCTATGATGTCACCTTCCAAGCCTTGACATAATGTGGAGGATAGGGTTTTGGTTGTCTTGATGGTTCTGGAAGAGAGGTGGTGTGGTTTGAAGGAAGAAGATGCATGGCAGGACACTCTAACACATGAGAGAGTGACATGTGGCCTTTGGAGGCCCAACGACTTGCATCTAGAGGCTCAACGTCTCACATTTTGGGCATAGTGTCACCCTTTTAGGGCATGACATCACCCTTCTAAGGGATTTACTTTGTGTGAGTTTTATTTTGTAAGTTGTAAAGAAAAATAAATGGGTTCGACCCTCTTTTAATTTGTGGTTGACATTTTATGTGGAAAAAATTGGTTTAGATGACCTCATATAAATAGAGGTCATCTCACTTTCATTTTAGACATAACTCACTTGAGAATTACATAACTCTTGGATGAAATTATCACCCTACTTGGGAAATTATCTCTATCTTGTCTCTTGTGCTATTTGATTCTTTACTTGTCTATTGGTGGAAGGAAGGATAACAACTTCTCTTGCATGTTTGTTCTTGGAAATTGTGGTGGAATATCTTGATAAGTAAGGGTATTTCATGCTATCTCTTGGAATAGGTAAGGAATTTCTGAAATTGTATGATTTTCTTCTTGATTTAAAGGTTATTTTGTCAAACCCTTGGAGGGGTATAAAGGAATACACCCTCCATCAAGGACCTCTCTTTTATTTTCATTGAAAAGACTATTTAAAAGGTTGCTATAAGGAGTAAAAAGGCTTACACCCTTGTAGATTTACCTTCCTAAGGTTTGTTTACTCTAGGGAGTAAAAGGGATTACAACCCTAGAGGAGTAAAAAACCCTAGCTCATAAAAAAGAGACTCCATAACCCAATAGATAAGGCACTAATATTTTTTCATTGGAGATTGAATATTGGTGCATTGGTAAACATGATTTTAAGGAGACTGAATTGTTCAAATTTGAAATTTATTTCTACATGATTTAAGCTATCTTGTGCCATAAGGGCATATTTTTTTTCCAAGTAATATAGTTGGTGTAATAAACATTTAGCTAAAACCAATAGGGCTACAACAAACTCACTATTGTTTACTCTTTACTCACTTTCTACCACTGAAATTTACTTGCAGGTTGTCATAATTGATATATTGTCTAAGAGTTATTGTTTGGGTGGATTGCTTATTGATTTTAGTGGATAGAACTTTACGTTGCAGAAAAAAAATTCTATAGACATAAGGTTGTTATAAAAATCTGTTTATAACACTCAATAACAAACCTCTTTTGCTATCAAGGTCTTGGTTTAAGTATTGGAAAATTGTCTACTAATTGATAGCTATATTTTCCAACATCATACATATATATATACACACACTAGTGAAATTTTGGAACAACAAGGTTTCTTGTTGATTCTCTATTGGTTTTGAGGTTTAATCATCATATATTGCCTTGTTTTGGGTTGGTCTAACATTTTTTTGTAGGTACACAACCTTGGAAACCATTTATCAGGTCACAAGACCTTTTCTGAAGCCTCTTTCCCATCCTTGACCTTTACCTGTAGGGGCACTCTCCAATATATTTTTGTATCGCATCGCAATCCCCATAGGATCACTCGAGAAGCCTCTCTTGTGTTGGACTTGTCCTTCACTAAAACGAGGGGGGCATCTATTGAGGTGATAGTGATAGGTGTTCCTAGTTGTGTCGCACACTTGGTGTTTGGTTTTGGATTTTCCCAAACTAAAATATGTGCGATAAAAATTTTAGTGTCATTTCCAGGGAGGATTTTGAATCCTTTCCGACCCTTAATTTCACTTGGAAAGTTTATCACAAAGCCTTTTCCCATAGCTTGCCTAGCAACTCCATTGGTAAGAAGTTCCCTTTTGAATTTTGATGATATTTTCATGAATTTCATCTAAAGACTCTACTAAAGGAAGATACCCTTTACATCTTCGATGAGCCTAGAGCTCATATAAAGACTCCATTGAAGTGTTATTTCAAACAATGGAATTATGGAACCATGAGATGAACCCTTTCCTAGAAATTACCGTGTCACGAAGAAGCTTTTGCATATGGAAGAAAAAAAATCTTTTGATGAAGTTGTTGAGCATATGATGAATCTTATACAAGAATTGTCCCAAGAATATACTAAAGATAAACTTGACAAATCACCTCTTACTAAATATAAAGCCCCTAAAGATGAAGAGATGCTTGAAGAACATATTTGTGAAGAAAGTTACAAAAAAGACCTCAATGAAGTTTATCATGCCGAAGACCAAGATGAGGCCTTGAAAGATGATGTTGTCCAGCCTTGCAAAGAAGAAATCAACTCCAATCATACAACTAAATTCATGGAGAAGCCTCCAGATATAGTTTACAATCATATTGATGATTTTATATGTGTTCAGAAGTGTGTATGGGATATTAGTTGTTTCGGTTTCAATAGATATACCATATACGACATCGAGGGCAACTTCCAGTTAAATAATGAAGAAATATTTCCTATGGAATATTTATTTCCATACATGGATGATCAAGATATTTGGTAGTCTAATGATGATATGATCACATAACTTTTTCATCCACCAGGGGATGGATTGTTGCAACATAGTTGTGTTGGTTTCCAGCCATACTTTGGGGATTATCCTTTTGAGGACTCAGAACTATTATTTGATGAAGATTCTCAACCATATTTGTGCTCAAATTTTGATGGACATAAGTATGTGGAAGGATTGTACAAACCCTCGGATGTAAAAAAATTGCATGTATCACCTCATAAAATTCCAAGTGGTTTTAGATAATGGCTTCCCACCTTTTCGAATGGAGAAACTGTATTGGCTCGACATCATTTGGATACCTTTTCTAGAGTTTTCAATTATTGTGCTTCCCAAAACCAATATGAGGGCGTGTGTATCAAAATATTCTCTTCATCTCTCATAGGGAAGGATAAAGAATGGTACAACAATATCCCTCCCAAAACAATTACCACTTGGGAAGCATTTCAAAACCTCTTCATGAAAATATTTGTAGATAATGAAGCTTATCTCTCTCAATCTATGTTTTCCCCTTATCTTGTAAGTCATAATATATTTTGGGGGTTTTTCATCTCCTCTTAGTCTTCAGAAAGCAGTGATCACGTTAGTGAGGAATAATATGAGTTGTTGTCTATAGGTGGAATCCCTATTCAGATATGGGTGGATCAAGCTTGTGGTTATTCTTTCTGGCAGGATTATCTCCCTCCCAGTACCTACCTCCACGAGTTGTTTTATATTATTGATCACATGCTCATTTTCTCATGATTATTATATGCTTAACTTATCTTTTTTGTATTACATGATTAATCATAGGGGAAGATACCTTGTTAAGATATTGAGCAGGTGGTTTCACTAGTTGTATGATTTCACCTGATATCATTGAACACTTGATCTCTATGGGCCTCGGGCCCCAGGTAAGTAGGTAGGTTATTTTCTTTCTTGCATTTTCTTTCATGTTTCGCATTATTTTTTGTTGCATTTATGCATATTTTTTGTGATTTTAGTGAATCATATTGTATGTCAGTTACAAGTTTTTGAAAAAATGAAAAATTATTTTTTAATAGTTGAAATTTTTTAATTTTTTATTATATGAATAAAGGGTGAGCTAGCCACCCCTCGATGCTCTAATATGTTGTTTGAGAAAGTGTAGGCACAATTCTTACTAGGAGATGTTGAGGTTATAATTTTCTCTAGAGAAAGCACATGTCCCCATGTAGGAGCCAGATGTTACCCCCCCAAGCTAGGGGTAACTAAGGAGATGATGTCTCGAGGTCTCAAGATTGAAGACATGAAGTTTCGAGAACCAAATGAGTAGGAAGAGCCCCTCCTCACACCACACATCACCATTGATCGATAACACTAGAATCTACTACACCAACTTGGCCCATAGAGGAAAATAGGTCTTGATTCATGAGGTAACAAGTTCGGTCTTATAGTATGTGTCATTTTAATAATTGAAGAATTTAAGCATGTTGCAAAGAGTCCTTTCTTGATTATGAAATTTTTTTCTTGGAAATTATACCTTTTTCCTCATTTCACCTTGGTGGTTGACATGTTTTTCTAGTAAGTGGGTCATCCTTGGGAAAAGGGTTGCTACTGGGGGGTCTCCTTGAAGGGTCATCATACCATTCCCACTCATACTTACCATTTTCCACACTTCTTACCTTTCGTTTCCTCATATTTTGGGTTTTTAGGCTTATTGACCTCAAGAAATGCTTGTACTTGATTTTGTGGGAAGAAGGGGATAAAGTGTTGTAGTTGACAAGAGATAAAATACATAAATTATCCTATAGATTCTCTCCCTAAGGTCCTAAGAGAAATGAAATGTGTTTCCATAAACATTGAAGGACCTTTTAAAAAAATAAAACACATAATTAATAAATGTCTAGCTTGTTGAGGTAATGCATTTGCAATGTATTTTACTTTCCTTTCACATGACATTCAATGTGTTCCTAGCTTCAAGTGGAATTGTGATGCTCCTTACCTTCCATTTCACATAGCACTCAATGTTTTGGACCATAATAAATTAACGACAATAAAGCGCTTGGGAAAATGTTGCATTGCAAACAAGGATGCAACACACCCTCCACAAAGGAACCCATAGTTGAGACAATATGATCCCTTGATACGTCAAGAACACCATGCCCAAAATTCAAACCCCCATCCACCTCATTGTCACTACATGGCTTAGAGAGGGTCTTCTTGGGAAACACTCCTTGACTTGGGGATTGATCTACCAAATAGGGTACCATGACAACCCTCCCATACTTCAATTTGGAAAATTTTATGAGGTCTTTGAGATTTTTTCTAGTTTGAAAAGGGGGGACTTAATATAAGGCACTAATATTTTTGCATTGGAGATTGAATGTCATTGCATTGGTAAACATGATTTCAAGGAGCTTGAATTGTTCAATTTTGGAATGTATTTCTACATGCTTTAGGCTATCTTTTTACCTAAGAGTGTCTTGTTTTTCCCAGTAATATATCTGTTGTAATAAAAATTTATCTACAACCAATAGGGTTGCAACAAACGCATTCTCTTTTACTCTCTACTCAATTTTCTACCGCTGAAATTTACTTGCAAGATGTCATAATTGATATATTGTTTAAGAGATATTGTTTGGGTATATTTCTTGTTGATTTTAGTGGCTAAAACTTGTTGCTGTAACAAAAAATTTCTACAGCCATAAAGCTGTTATAAAATCTGTTAATAACACTCAATAGCAACCCTCTTTTGCTATCAAAGTCTTATCTTAAATATTGGAAAATTGTCTACTGATTGGTAGCTTTATTTTTCAACATCATACACTTGATTTTGATGGTTTAATTTGCAGTTGTCATAACTTATTTATTGCTGATATATATTTCCATACTTATGCAATTTTGGGGCAACAAGGTTTCTTGTTGATTCCCCATTGGTTTTGAGGCTTTAATCATCATATATTTTCTTGTTTCAGATAGGTCTAACATTGTCTTACAGGTACACAACCTTGGAAACCATTTACCATCTCATAAGACCTTTTCTCATACCTCTTTATCATCCTTGACCTTGAGCTATAGGGGCACTCTCTAATCTATTTTATTATCCCATCGCAATCCCCCTGGGGTCACCCGGGAAGCCTCCCTTGTGTTGGACTTGTCCTTCACTAAAATTAGGGGAACATCTATTGAGGTGACAGTGATAGGTGATCTCAATTGTGTCACACACTTGGTGTTTTGGTTGGTATTCGCCCAAACTAAATTCTATGTGATAACACCATCATTAGCCATTTTCTTGTCTCTTGTATATCCTATACTTAGCCATTTTTCTTTGAAATGCAGGTTTCGGAGCAGGATACCATCACGTCCACAAGTCCGCAAGACGTAATTCTCAAGTCCATATTTAGTTTATTTTATACCCCTCAAAATTCACAACACTTTCCCATTTTATATGTTGTAGAAGGCTAAGTTATTTTTCACCATGCAAATACCCATGTACCGCAACTCGCAAACCCACAACACTAAAAAATAACCTTCCAATTTCCACATCACTCATAATCCACATTTTACGTTCTTTACAGTTAACCGATTTTCTAAATGCGGGTGCAAGGTCCTCCTTTTATTTCCATTTAACTTTCCCTAGACCTTCAACCCCACATTCTGCATTTCCCCATACTCCAAAATGATTCACCTATTTCCACAACCCACAAAATCAACCTTTTGGTACTTAGTAGATTCCATGAATGTGGATGCAAGAGTCCCCTCGTATCTCTTCTTCCATTATCCATGCCCCACAATCCCACATCCTACAATTTCGCATTCACCATAATACACTTTCCATCCCGCACTTTACACCTCCATACTTAACCAATTTTCATACTCCCCAATACAATATCACCATTCCCGATGACATTTATTTCCCACCACTACATCATCCACCACTTGTATGAATTCAATATTGTTATTAAGTAGCATGATTTTCATAAAACATTTGCTATAAATCTAAAATCAAACTGTTCAATTGGAAACTTCAAACTAAGAGCTAAAATAATTGATAATCAAGGCAATACGTGGTAAAATTAAATAAGAAATCAAACTCCCTATTGTAAAAAGATCATATTGAAAAAAGTTCCACCTATTCATAAAAAATAGTCTTTGTAAGACATGTCAAGTAAAAGGAAAGAGTTATATTGTGGAAACACTCTCAACACCCTGGGACAAGAAGATCACTAGTTTCAGTGGTCGTAGGCATACAAGTCGTACTCAAATCTCCCATCCGAAGAAAATAAATTGAACATGGTTTGGACCTCGAGTATTGCATTCATGGGGTGTGTTCCATAAGTCGTTGATTTCAAAGAGTTTCCTTTGGTGCATTGACAAATTCGATACTAAGAGAAAAATTATCTAGATACAAGGAAAACCATCAATCTCTTTGGCCCCTTCAGTGTTCAAAAGGATGTTCAGACTTCCTAACCCTACTATGATATTAAAAAATGTAGAAGATGATGATTTTCTTAAATCACATGATGAAGGAATGGAGTTTTTCGAAAGTTTCCTTACAGGTCCAATGAGCGAACTTGTGTTGCTTAGGTTGAGGTATGCTCTTTAAAGTATCGTATAAAGAATTTGCTTAGATATTTTCCAGAATAATTCGAAAAGAGTCCACATCCTCAGTGCCCAATTATATTGTATATATTCTCTATCATTAAATTCTTGAAAATGTAGTAATTTAATGGGATTACATTATTTCAAACAAGATTTTGTTTTAGTTGGGAAGCCTTATAAATACCAAGAAATTATATATGACTTCATATCTAGTTTAAGTTATATTTTATTATCATATATTTGAGGACTTTCCTAGATCTAAGAATGTTGATTTCAAGAAGGATCCAGTTTCATTATGGTATCCAGTGTTACGGAGGCACAAGACCCCATACAATTTCTATGAAGTGAAAACCAATTTTTTGTCCTCTTTTAAGAAGATGATTCATGGTCCTACCACGCCCAGACTATGATTGGAAGTTGCATCCTTTCTATCATAGAAAGGATTTTTTTAAGCCATGGAAGAGTTCAATTTTTTGAGACTTTATGGATTCCAGGGGAAACCCTTTCATTTACCATTTTATGTTTCTGATAGACATTTCATTGTTGAAGCATGCAGATAGTACAAATACTGGGCACATTTCTTCCATGAGAAAAGGAAAAATAAATGTATCTCATTGTTGTGGAAATTTGGAGAGATGTCTATGAAGAACATCTCTCATTTAGATGAAATATAATTCAATTGACCAACTCAATTTAAAGGAAGTTCATTCCATTCAGGGTTTTGAACCTAAGGATTTGTTTTTGAAAAACATGTCTTTAATTGGATATGGTCCATATTTTAGTAAGTATGTGAAATTATAAGGAGGGGTAGATCACCAAACTCTTCCTGAATCATCTCTTGAAAACACCATGGATGATATTGAGGCATTTTCCAGAAAAAGTGAATACTACAAGAAATGGGGTAGAGAAACAACAAGAAAAAACCTAAGTTCACCTAATGTATCACATAAGAGTTACTTGGGAAAAACAAAACTTGAAATAGTGCTCAAGAAAAGATAAGGTATTCCACTGGAAATTCAAATGATGGTGGAGACAAAGACCCTACCAAAAAACACACATTGTTCATACCTCTATTAAAATAAAAAGAGAAGTTTGGAAAGCAAGACAAGAATTACCTGAAGTTGAAGCAAGTCCCAAATACATGGAAGTTGAGGACATGATATAAGAGCCCAACTGGGCATAAAAAAGGATGATAAAAACTAGGCTTATAGCTAAATAAATGGCTTCCCAATAGCTAGAGATATTTGAAGAAGAGTCTGTCACTTTGCACCACGTGACATGCAACAAGAATTCCAAAAAATTGTTAACTGAAAAAGTGAATTTAAAGAATAAAAAGGTTTCAGAAAAATGGAAATCAGAGATCAATTTTCATGGGGTAAAACCCTAAAAAAATTGTACAATTTTATGAAGAAATTAGAGAAACCTTAAAAGAATCCATCGATGATATAGAGAAGGAAAATTTGATCTTAAAGGAAAAGGTAAAAGGTAAAGGAATTGGAAAAATCTTTGCTTCCAAGACCTTTGTTCGTCAAACTCATCATTGTTATACAACCATTGTGCAGTCTCAAGGATGTACCATAAACCAGCTCCAAGTTAAAAGTTTCATCAAGTTTATTAATGGTCGTAAGAAAATATATTGGAGATAACATTAAGAAAAGGATAGCCTTGATCCTTGAGACATAGAAATTAACAACTATTTCAGCTACTTTATCAACAAGGGTCTTGCATTTCAAAGATTATCTCCAAAAAGATTTGGAAAATGATGAAGGTTTTTACAAGGAAGAAGTGGGTACATTTTTTGTGAAGGTTTTATGTTTAAGTTATCTACATAGGATAGATCAAGATATTCCATCCAAAACTCGTATGAAACAAATCAATGCTTGTTGGTTAAAAAGAATTAAATGCTTAAGGGAAATGTTGTCTGAATTTGATGTTATTAACACTAAAATATGTGATGTGTTCTTAAAACTTGTTGATTTGAATAAGGAACTTGAGGGACCACATTTAATTATGTACACGATGCTCTTATCAAAAGAACAATTGGAGGAATTAAAATTTGTTGGAGTCAATAAATTTAATGACTCAATTGAGTATTTTAAAGAAGAAGTGGACATATGGTTACTCCAGTACATAAAAAAGAATAAATACATTGAGGGCACACTTCATCAATTGAACCTTGATCTTAAAGAATTGGAAAACAAGTTATTTGAAACCAAGACTAAACATGAGATAACAATTGTTCCTATCAAGGAGTATATTGAACAATGGTTAAGGAAATCCTTAGTTAAAATAACCAAAACATATAAAAAAGAAGTCGATCATACAATTATGCCCCCTACAACACAACAACAACCTATTAAAGACACCAAAACAAGAAGATCATGGGTCATAACTTCCATCATAGTAAGTCAAGTAGTCACTTTGTTTTTCTCTCACTTCCTTTTCTTCCTCAGTTAGTGGTCACTTCACCTTTCCTCTTCCCAGTCCTCTTTGAAAGGAAAATGAAATTTACTTTTTCATGAACTCTCAGACATTATTATTATTTTTTCAAGATACATCTATTATTCTTGAGGTTCCCAGAGAACTATTCAGGAAATAGCATTAATGATTTCTCAGACTTGAAGTTTTAAGCATGGGATTTCAAATGTGTGTCTATCAAAATATTTTTGAATCTTAATGGAATGATTATTTAAAGTACTTTTCCATATGCATCCTTATATTATAATATTGTGTCTTACTTTTTTGAGTACTATGATGGAAATGTCATTCTATGAGACTATAGACTCTTTTGGTTTATAATCTTGTATCATGTTGTAAATATTATTTTCCGTGAGATACCTAATCATCTCTCAGGTACTCTTTGCATGTCAATATTTGTTTCAAGAATAAGTCTGGCCCTATCCTAGGCATATTTTTTATTATTGTATATTATTAAAATATAGAGGAGTACCACCTCTTTAAAAACGTAGGGGTTTTTTTCCTTGTGATGTTATCTTAAAGATTGTAAAAACATCTTTTAGATCAACAATACCTTTTGTAATATTGGCACTTGGTGTATATCAAATTATTGCTCTGTTTAAAATATTCATGTTATAGGATCTTTACCATCAAACTTCCTCATATTGATCTTTGGAATGAAGTAGTTCCTTGGTGCTGACTTGAATCCTTGATTATGTGAATATTGAAGTGATGAATAATCATGATTCTAGGACTCAATCTGCATTTCCTCTATGTCTTCATGATTGTCTTGCATTTTTGTATCTCTATGGGGAGTCTCTCATCTAGAGAATGTAATATCATGGAAAACATGGAATTTTTCAATTCTAACATCTTGTTTTCCATATGCTCCAAATTTTCATGCATTTTATTTTCCATTTCCTTTTAAAGGTATTCATGAGAATGTGATAAATCCAATGGTTTCAACATAATAACACATATTTCATCAACTTGGTTCTTTAATTGGGTTATCATGTTTTCTAAGTCTTCACTTTCTTCAGATGCCATGTTTGAGTTTTTATGAGGAGTACCAATATTATTTCTTGTAGAACCCTTCTCCATGTGAGAAAATATAAATTCTCCTCTTGTTCCACTTTATCACAAATTTTGAATAGTAAAAAATAGATCTTCCAATCAAAAGTTATGTTAATTGTAATTTATGTGCCTTTCAAACCCTTAATTTGGAGTATGTATGGATGACTGAACTTTCTCCTGATATGTCTATGAACTTTGAACCCTTCTAAGTCTAAAATTTTGGTTTGTAGTACTCTAAAATGACTTTTTAAACTTCTGAAAATTTACAGTCTAAACCTCCACTGATAAAAGGTTATAGCACAAATACAAAAATGACTTGTTTAAGAATAATTTCAAGATTAGTAAAAATTCCCAACTTCCACAGAATAATACTTTGAAAATATAATGAGCCAAAACCTAAAAATTTTACTAGAGGTACTTCACCATGTTGTCTCAGCCTCCAAAAAATTTCACTATCTGAAACGTCTCA
>JZKD02S1425765.1:58462-77955 GCA_000966675.3 Picea glauca | reverse complement strand
CCGCATCATTAAGTAATGTTATCATTTTTTTATATATAATTACATAGCAAATAATTGAACTAAATAAAATTCATATAATCCATATAAGAAACATATATATTAATTTAAATTTAAATATTTATTTTATCAAAAATAGATAATTAACTACACCTCTACCTTATTTTTACCTTATTTCTAGATTTCAAGATATTTATAGATTTTCTTTTAATTAGTTAAAGACATAAAATTATTATACGTTATTTTTATTTTATTAAATTAAATCAAAATATTTTTGGATTTTCTTTAATTAATTGAAGACATAAAATTACTATTTTTTTTAGGTTATTAAATTAGAACAAGATATTTCTGCTTTTTTTAGGTTATTAAATTAGAACAAGATATTTCTGGATTTTCCTTAATTAAAGACAAAAAAAAATTACTATAAAACGTTAACAATTAATACAAATTGTCTCAATCACTTTTGCAAAAGAGATTGTTAATATCATATAAGGTTTATCGTGTTAATAAAATCGTTACACAATAAAAAGATATATAGTATCAACGGATGTGGTCATGGGAACAGTGACATGTGGATGGAACAATAAATATTTTTTTAGTAAAAGTATTGAAATGTATTTTTTACTTTTACTTAATCATATTTAAAATTTATTATGATGGCTAGCTGATTGTCACCTTTGAATGATTAACGTTTCATTTTTTAAAGAGTCCAAATTTATCAGTCACTATTTTTACTCTAACTATTATTTACTGGGCGATATTTTTACTCTAACTATTATTTACTGGGCGAAATTTTCCTGCCTGACAACGTCGATTATTTAATACACAGGGTTGGTTCGGTTATTTCAGCATTAATTAGCCACCAATAACTTGTGGCTGTGCTAGTTATAATATATGAGAATTTTTTCTGATAGATATGTTTATTATAATATATAAGAAATTAATTTTTTACCAATTTTATTAATATGGATATTTTTTTTTGGTTTAATTTCATTAATTTGAGTTAAGTAAATTCAAAATCTCCATATATTAACGTTTTGAATATGATCCGAACTAAATTTGGACTTTGAACACTATATAACACTTTTTACCATTATTCTATAATTAGTTTATATAATAATTACAAATAATTAAATGAAAAAGGCGAAGGTCTCAAGCCTAATAACCTCACATGTTCTTGGAAGCTGTCCAAAGAGAAATGGAGTGGATGTTGCAACATTTTTTTAAGTAAATTTTGATGATTTCAATATTACTTTTACCTATTCGTTTTCAAGAGTAATAAGTTAATTTAAAAAATATTATTATAATTAAAAAATAAAAATAAATATAATAATAATATAAAATTTTAAAGTATTAGAGGACCTTCCCCTATCAATTAATAAAACTTAATAATAATATAAAATTTTAAAGTATTAGAAGACCTTCCCCTATCAATTAATAAAACTTCTATCTAAAATATTATAAATCTATAAAATTTAATTTTTTTATTCTTTAACATATAAATCAATTTTATATACTCTATATCTTCAAAGTTCCCTCTCACTATGCATTGAATGATTATATCCTTCCCTAACGTCAACCTCATAGGCGAGATGCTCCTTTACATGCCTTGTGATATTGATTATACAAATGTTTCTTTATAATTTCAACCTCATAAGGGAGAAGCTCCTTTACATGTTGTTTCTTTATAACTTCAACCTCATAAGCGAGAAGCTCCTTTGCATGCCTTGTGATGTTAGTAATATTCATGTTTCTTTGCTTGTTTCTTCGTAATTTCAATTTTTGTAGTTTCTTCGACATTTCAATTTTTGTAGTTGTCATCCTTCTTTTATCAACTTACCTTTATTTACAAAATATTGTAAATAAAAAAGGTTACCCCGCATATAGACATAGATTTGTCTAGTCTTTTTGTGTTCTATTCAAAGTTGGAAATAATTCTCACTTTGTGTTTTTTTACACCTCACATCACATAATTATGTTTTCTATTAATATTGGTTTTAATATTGGTTTCCTAAAGCATTTTCAAATCATTTATGTTTTTCCTCGGTATGGGTTTCCTTTTGTCCTCCAGTCAACGTGGTTGGCATGGAAGAGTTGGCAACTAACCCAAAACTCTTGGTGGCTTCATCTGCTCTACATGTTGACACACCTGTCCCTTCACTTGTCATTCAACCCATTATGGCTCTATGGGGAGATGTACTTTCACGAACTAGTGCAGTCAGAAACATTGATGAAGTGGAGTGATGGGAGGCTTGTCTTGACAACCAATTTAGCTCTTGTGAAGCGGATGACGCAATGTATGTACCCTTGCAGTGATGCAATATCAAAATAGAGAATGTTGAAGTTAGATCAGTCGTTGAGGGTGATATATTGCGCGAGACCGAGGATGTTCCCACGATCCCGCATTATGCAAACATTTATGATAACATTCCAGACCCTGGGGGGATAAATAGTCATCGTTGTGTTATGGATGTTTCTCATCTCTGGTATGTTTATCATGATGATGTTGTGGATCTCATGATATGTTATTTTATTGTATTTACATCAACAGTTGCTATTGACTGATTTTCTTGAGTGTGCAGGGCTCTGGACAGATAGAGGATATCGATGGCATCGATGGACCTCCTTGGACTCTAGATCGAGTTAGGGAGTGGACGGTTTATGGTTTGTGTATTTATGTTATTTCATATGAGACATATGACAGGTATATTATGATGTTGTTTATAGATCGCAGACATGTTAGTTGATGGATGCATGTTGTCGATAGCTTGCTAACCAGACTCACATTTGAAGAAAAGGGGACACGCATGACAACCATAGATATTGAGGTAGAAGTCTGGCAGCAGCTCTGCCACAGCCTACTAGCACTCATGTCGTGGATCGAACTGTAGGTTAATGATTACCTAGTTCGAGAGATCCACGATGTCGTGAGGGAAAATTGTGACAATCGCTCACGATGATTCTAAGGGACATGCAATAAGGCAGGATCATTATTCTTTAGAGTCCCTTAGTCTCCCACAAGGTCACCCGACGGAGTATTGACTCCAAGGGTTTGACGTCTACCAAAATCAGTCAAAAGGCGAGTGGCACCCTTGGAGCACGTAGTGCATCTTGAAGGGCACGTTACGTAAATGAAACATGAATGCAGGCAAGTGGCACCCTTGGAGCACGTAGTGCGTCTTGAAAAGCACATCGCAATTTTTAACATTGATGAGTTAATGAACCTAAGTACCTAGAAAATTGTGTCTCCTTAAGACTTGGTGAGCCTTAAATGAATGTTGCATGAGCAAAGATTAATAATTATAAAATTTCCTTTAAAAACAATTTTTGTTGAGCCTAAAGAATTTAAAGCCTAGGTCTAAGTAGTTCTTGAGAACTAAAATTTAATTAAGAAAGTAATAAAGGGGGGATGAAGAAAATGAGGGTGAAAATTAAATTAAAAAAACTAATGGGGGATTAAATTATTTAAAAGATTAATTGTTTGCTAAGTACAAAACCTGCTAATTTAGAACTTAGACCAAAAAGGGGAAAATTAAATATAAAATGAATGTGGAACATAGAAGAAAATCTAGTCTAGAGAAATTTCTAATTTCGAACTCAACTAGGCTTTAAGAAAGACGTTGGTCATTAAAGGGAATGTAAGGGAATAAGGGACATGGAGGAGCGTTTTTAGGAACGCTTTTAGGTGGGTAAGAGAAATTGGCATTTTAAATTAATTAATTAAATAAATTTCTGGTGCAACTAAGGGATCAGGGGACAAGTGTACAGGGAAGAATTTTCCTAATAATAAATTAACAAAAATAATTTAATGTGCGTTTGCCAACAAGTCACTAAGAAAACTCTATAAAAGCAATGGTGGAGGAGGGGAATAGATCGCGTCTGGTATGTGTAAGGTTATGCTGCCGGATTTTACTCTTGACTGATTTTTCTTGTGGGAGTTGGGATACCCATCTCGGATAGAGAGTGGTAGCTCGACCTTGCGAGGCGAGTTGGGAGTTAGCTTTCTCTGGTTTGTGTGTGTGGCCCCTTTGTGGCTTGGGGGATCAGGGGAAGAAGAGTACCCCTAGCCAAGTACATGTGAGGTCTCAGCGATTAGTGAGTAGGAGTCGTTCAGAGCGCAAGCGCAAGACAACGACTTCAGATTTGTCATCGTCCATTACGATACGCATGTTAGTGTAGTATTTGAATTTGTTTTTAAAAATATATATGTGAATTTATGCATTGAAGAAAAATTTAATGTTTCCGTGAAGTTCAATTTGGTGCGCTTGTTTATTGATCTGTTAAGGAAGAAGTCAATTAATTTATAAGTTTTCATTTTTCGCTTCACTCTCCTGGCGTCCTGCTTACCCTATGTGATTGAGTGGCCACCTCTTGTTCGCTCAACTTGCGAAACCCATTTCTGTCTCTGTGCATTCTTGTTTTCACTCAGTATTTAGATTGCGTTTGGATGCTTTTTGCTCACTGTGTTTAGCTTATCTCCAATTTTCTGGTTTCAGTGTTTTTGGTTTTGATTTCAATTGAACCTCCCTGTAGAAATTGTGTGTGTTTCCCTGTGTTATTTATTTGGTTTTTCTTTTCTGTGTGTTGGGAGACGAACAATTTTCCGGCTTGTCTTCTCCTTTAAAAACAAAAAAACGTTGCATTTCCTTAATATAACCTCTGCTCTCTTGTGGTCCTCTATTAGTCTACTCCAGTTTTACATCCATATGATGTTTCACCCCTCCCTTCTATTATCTTTCCAGGCGATCTTCCTGGAAAGTTTTCCACTGCGTTTCTTTTAAGTTTCACTCACAAGCTATTTCAGAAGCCTCACGAAATCTCCTCAGCGTTGACCATTTTTCTTTACTTCCTCCCTTGGTCGTGGCTTGGCTCTTGGTTGCTGGGCTTGGGTGTCGAGCCTTGGCGTAGTTATATTTAACTCGCTTCTTGCCACAAATTGGTTTGGCTCCTGCGCTTTATAGTCGATCAGAGAAACCTACGAGTTGGGTCTCGAGCACCTTCTTGACACCTCAGAATTGCAGACGATGATCCTCACTACAATCCTCCATGTTTTATGCACAGACTGTGTTCCCTCACGGGATCTCCCTTAGTTCCTTGTGTATTGGTTTTCCTCAAGAATTGGATTTTGATGCAACCTTCCCTTCCCATCACACTCAGCTTGATATGGCGACCAGAACCCCTGTGTGTTCCTCCCTTGTAAGCGTTACACTCAGTTTTACCCATATGTCCCTAAACCCTAGCAATTGGAGTTCTGCATGCAATCCTTCCTGCGTGTCGACCGTCTTTCCCTCTGCGCTTTGTCAGTATCCCCTCTGCGAATTCAGTGGCTGGGCGAATCATTGCTTCCTTTTATCTCGAGTTTTAAGGCATGTGGGGGGATTCCAGTTGTATATTAATTCCGGATGCAACTATAGAATTTGGTTTACAACAGCTCAGAATTTATTCAAGTTGAATGTTATCTCAGAATTTCATGCAGTTGAATTTACTGTATAGTTAAATTAATTCAATTAAAATCCTATTAAAATATTTATGTTTCAGTTAAAATATTAACCCAGATTATCGTGTTGTTGGATTTACTGAACAATTGAAATTTATTGAGTTTAATTCCCAAAAATGTATGCATTCCAGTTAGAAATTCTAATTCTAGTTACTGTTATATCCAAGACTATCATGTGGTTATTCTTCGATTCAATTAAAATCAGTAAATGTTTCCAGAATTCACTCGAAATTTTATTGCAATTAAAAAGAATGAATTACCATGACAGTGGTTCTTCGTCAAGATTTGCAAGAAAAGATTATTTTATTTACACTTAAGTTGATATATAGAGATAGATGGATGATAAATCTAGATTTTTAAATTTAGCATGTTGAATAATCTATATAATACAAACTTAAATTTACATTACATTAACTGTGAAAAAGGTAATTATTTGTTATTATGATCATATGGAATAAGAGTTTACATTACATTAACTGTGAAGAAAGGTAATTATTTGTTATAATGAGCATATGGAATTAGAGTGGAACTCTAGATTATAGAAGAGATTATCATTGAATGAAATTTTGGATTGTAGAGGAGTTGGTTTTCTAGTGTGCTTTAAAAAATAGTAATGAAAGAAGTAAGGAAGGAGAGGCTTTTAGTTGTTTAATTTAAAAATAGAAGGTCGGAAAAGATCATTCTTGAGTAAGGAATGGGAATCTTCATATTGATTAGTCTGGTCTGGTTTATGGTTTTTTTTGTTTTATTATTGAAATGGAGAAGTTAAGAAAATGTAGTTGACTTTATTGGATTAATAAAAACTTTTGAATGGACAGGTATAAATGTTGCTTATGATTTTTATATAATTTAATATTAGATTTGTGGTTGGTTATGATATGCCTGATATAGTTTTTATGATGGTAAAATTGTTAATTAAATCTATTTAGACCGTTGCGAAATTAAAGGGGTTGAATGTGGTTACCCTGAGTCTTGTTTAGTTGATTGATTTGAGTGCTTGTGTTTATAGATTTCACTTAAGGTGTGATAATGAAGATTTAGGCTTCTGGATCAATGGAAGAAAATAATAAAATGATAATTTTCAGATGTTTAGTTTTGTTAATTAGTTATTTGAAAGATGGTTTTTAAACTCAGTTGTCTCTTGTGCGTTGAAAAATTAAGGTATTGAATGAAGTATTGAATAAGATTTAGATTCCACTGCTTGCGCGTAATGAAAGGTTAATATAATGATTAGTCGTTGGACTATTTACTTCTTGCGCCTTGAAAAATGTATTGAAACACATGATTGTGGATATATATTATTTCTTTCTCGCCTTGGAAATTTATATTACGTGTGTCGGTTATTAGATGCTTTTGCACCTTRATGATCATTGATGTTAATTTAGTGTAGTCGTTTATATTCTTTATCCGAGTAAATGTTGTAAATTGCTTCAAGCTTATTGATGCGCTTTTATGCTAGGATTTTCATGTATATTTTACTTGTGTCGTCCTTCATTATGATGTTGTCAAGTTGAGTTGTTGTGATTGTATTATTGTCATCACTTTCCTAATGCAAAAAAAAAAAAAAAATTACCTAATGTTGTCGCTTGTTGTCGTAATGACGTGGTCGTTACATATGGTATCAGATCCGGTTCGACCCACGACTTGGGATCATCACTACTTCCTTGAATTGATGCTTGATTATAAATGTCACTAATTAAATTGATTTGTATTCGTGGAGGTAATCATGGTTAGAGGACGGCGCGGAGGCAGACGACGGGGTGAGAGGGGAGGAGGCGTGATGCCTCCAGTAACCTCCACATCCGAGGGCCCTAACACCCAATGAGAAGAACAAGTTATCGGACATGAAAAAATAGTTGTGGGAGATGTGGTGGGGTTCTTGAGTTCCTTTGAGGGGATTTCATAGGCCCTGATCAGTCGTTTGGATAGAGATGAGGTTAGGGCGTCGACACCCCCTGAGGGTATGTTGCATGCCTCAGCCAGTACTTGTAGTGTTCACCGAGAACTCGATAAGGTCAAGTTTCCCAAGATATTTGGTGCCACGAACGACGCAACCACTGAGGCATGGTTGGATAATATGGTAATGTGCTTTGCACTTTGCGACTATACCTCCAACATGAAGGTCTACATGGAGGTCTTCTAGGTGAAAGGGAGTGCTCTTCTATGGTGGAAGACGCTCCTGCCACAAATAAACATGGTCGTCGAAGACGTGTCATAGGAACTATTCGAGGAACAGTTCCGGGAGAGGTATCTGTCTGAGGAATTCATTGAGCATCAACTCAATGAGTTCAATGCCATGTGATAGGGTGGTCGTATGGTGCCCGAGTACGATGCTCATTTCAAGGAGCTACTTTGGTATGCTCCGCACCTGAATACTGAGAATTTCAAGGTCAATAAGTTCGTGTTCGGACTTAATGTCAACATTCGTGTGAAAGTGAGGATTTTAATACCTCAGACGTTGCACGATGTTGTCCAGAAGTCCCTCATAGATGAGGAGGAGCTCATCAACGGGGATCAGAGAAGGACTCCAACTAGATCGGTGGGACAAGAGACATCTGGTGCGCAGAAGCATCAGACACTAGCTAGACATCCACCAGGGTATTGAGGCACTCCGAGAGGATCTACATTCACTACACCGCGATGACCGATGCCTCAGAAACAGACTCCCTACAAAGGACCACAACACCAACAACAACAGTTTAGGCCTGTTCAGTAGAACAGACCAGGATTTCAGGATGATGGGTCGTCGGCTTCTACTTTGGGTACCAGGAGTAGTGGACCGAAGATCGGGTGTTGGACATGTGGAGAGTCACATTACTAGCATGACTGTCCAGTGGAGAGGGCCAGAGCAGTCGGATCATTCGGACCCACTACCGTTGGATATTTGGGCAAAGCGCATTGGATTCATGCAGCGGTGAATAACCGTTAGGCCAAGCACCAAACTACTGTGCTCGAGACGTCAGGTACCATCGCTGACCAGACCCTTAGTATTTTGATAGATCCAAGTGCTACGGAGAGTTTTATTTCTGGTGCAACGCTAAAAAGAATTAAGGTAAAGGAATTTGAACAAAATGAGTTTAGCTTTGTAGAAATGGCTTCGGGAGCCAAACATAAGGTTGGAGGAAAGGTTATCGACTATATCCTTAACCTGGGATATTTTGTCATGAACGCCAACCTGTATGTCACGATCTTAGGATCTTATGACCTCATGATCGGTATGGATTGATTGGAATCACATGAGGTGATACTCAATTGTAAGACGAAACGGTTGAGTTTGGTCGATGATGAGGGACAGAGATGTGTGATTGTAGGTAGGAACCAAGGAGTTTCCCTAAGGCTCATCTCTTCCCTACAGCTTCAGAAGAGTGTGCGTAAGGGATGCAAGCTATATGTGATCCTTGCGTTGAACGAAAAGGGTGTGGCAGAAGGCATAGAAAACCTTCCGGCAATAAGAGAGTTTGCATATGTCGTCCTAGAGGAATTACCAGGGTTGTCGCCTGAGAGGGAATTGGAATTTACCATTGACCTAAAATCGGGAACTAAACCGATAGCTAGAATGCCTTATTGGATGTCGACCCCTAAGTTACAGGAGTTGAAAATGCAACTGAAGGAATTTTTGGATCTAGGACTTATATGCCCAAGTGTGTCACTCTGGGGTGTGCCTATTATTTTCATATGAAAGAAGGATGGGTCGTGGAGACTCTTCATTGACTACCATCAATTGAACAAGGCAATGATCAAGAACCAGTATCTCTTGCCAAGGATTGACGATTTGTTTGATTAAATGAAAGACACGACGATGTTTTCAAAGATCAACTTGAGATCAGGGTATCACCAGTTACGGATCAAGGAGGACAACATCCCTAAGACCTCCTTTAAGACGAGGTTTGGGCATTACGAGTTTATTGTTTTGCCATTTGGACTGACAAACGCCCCAAGGGTATTCATGAGCTTGATGAATGGGGTGTTTCGTGAATACTTGGACAAGTTTGTTCAAGTATTCATTAACGATATCTTGATTTATTCTCAAACAATGGAAGAACATGACGAACACTTGCGCTTGGTACTACAGTTTCTACGAGAGAAAAAATTGTTTGGGAAACTGTCGAAATGCTCATTTTATCAATTGGAGATTCATTATTTAGAGCATGCCATCTCCGGCGAAGGTATCGCTATGGATCCAACGAAGGTCGAGGCTATTATTGGAATGGCCTGTGTCGAAAAACGTCCTAGAAGTGCGTAGCTTCATGGGTTTAGAGAGATATTATCGATGGTTCGTCAGGGGTTTTTCGAAGATATCAAATCCGATTACGGAATTGCAGAAGAAAAACAAGAAGTTTGTATGGACCGAGAAATGCACGGAATAATTTTGAAGGGTCAAGGAGTTGTTGACGACAACACCAATAATAAAGGTCCCTGATATGGACAAGGAATTCTTGGTATGCACTGACACATCCAAGGAAGGATTAGGTAGAGTCTTGATGCAAGACGGTCGAGTGATCGCTTACATATCTAGAAAGTTAAGAAAGTATGAGGAGAACTATGCGATCCATGACTTGGATTTTTTAGCCATTGTGTATGCCCTAAGAGTGTGGAGACAATACATTATTGGACAAAAATTCAAACTAAAAATAGACCACTGTGGTTTACAACACATTTTTAAGCAAAGCGACTTGAATGCGCAACAAAGGCGTTGGTTGGAATTGCGTAGCGAGTACGATTTTGAGATTACCTACATAAAAGGAACAATGAACTGAGTGGTTGATGCGTTGAGTCGAAGACCACACATATTTTCGGTGATGCCTCTTTAGATGAATCTACGTGAAAGGATTCTAACTTTACAGTGCAACGATGACTGGTATAAAGAGGTTAAGGAATATATCAAACAAAACACCATAATTTGTGGACAACAACAGATTAATGAGATATAATAATCAGATTTACATACCACCCAATGATGAGTTGAGAAGTTTGATTCTAAAAGAATCTCATAGAGAAGTGAACATGGCTCATCTAGGATTCATGAAGATTAGGGTAGACCTTAAACCCTTATTCTTCTGAAAAGGAATGAAAGCGGACATAGTCAACTACGTGGCAAGACGTCTAAAATGTCAACAGATGAAGGTTGAACATAGAAATCCAGCAGGATTACTACAACCACATGCTATTCTAGAATCGAAATGGGAGGTCATTTTGATGGACTTCATTGTTGGATTGTTGTTGACGACAAGAAGACATGACTCGATTTTTGTGGTAGTTGACACTCTGACGAAGAGTGCTCATTTTATCCCTGTGCATATGACGTATCATGCACCTGACATAGCTAGAGTTTTCATCAGCAATATTGTGAGGCTGCATGGTGTTCCTAAGAGGATCATATCTGATCGAGGATCGGTGTTGACATGACGATTTTGGACTAGTTTCCAAGAAGACTTAGGAACCTAACTTAACTTTAGTACTGTGTATCACCCAAAGATAGACAGACATACCGAACGAACCAACCAAATCTTGAAGGATATGCTGTGTATGTACGTGATGGACCAACAAAAGCATTGGGAAGAGTTCTTGCCACAGGTAGATTTTGCATACAACAACAATTATCAAAGCACCATTAAGATGGTGCCATTCGAGTTTCTTTACGGGAAAATGTGTCAGATGCCTTTGAGTTGGGATCAGCTTGAGGATAGGGTGATGTTAGGACCAAAAGAGATCCAATAAATGGAATATCAAATGCAAACAATAAGGCAAAGGATCAAGGAAGTGCAAGATCGGTAGAAAATTGATGGCGATGTGCATCTTGTCAACTGTAGTTATGAAGTTGGCGATCGAGTCTTCTTGCGGGTGAAACCACACAAGAGTTCGATCAAGTTTGGAAAGGGTGCTAAACTCTCTCCTAGGTTTGTGGAACCTTTCAAGGTTGTGGAAAGCAAGGGGCCCGTGGCCTATCAACTAGCCTTGTCTTATTCTTTAAGGCGTATGCACGATGTTTTTCACGTATCTGTTTTGAGACATTATATTAGTGATCCTACGCATGTGATTTCCATGAGTTCCTTGTAGGTATCAGATGAGTGTGCACTCACGGCAGAGCCAATCTGCATTCTGGACCATCGCATTCAATAGATACGACGTTGAGCGGTCGATTAGGTCAAGTTCCAGTGGGAAAATTATAGTCTGCACTCGGCTACCTCGGAGGATGCATATAATATGGGTCAGCAGTTTCCATTTTTGTTTGATAGCTAGAGATACAGATATTGTGAGATACTTTATTTCTACACTTATATACTGTGAAACTTCGGGACAAAGTTTAAAACAAGAGGGGGTGTATGTAATGTCCCACTCTTGCACACACCTGATTGGACTTTTTCTTTGAGGATACTTGCGTGCAAGTGATCCATTTCATTATATGATTAACTATTTCAATTATGGATTTTGATGATGTTGTGGATCTGATGATATGTTATTTTATTGTATTTATATCAACAAGTGCTATTGACTGGTTTTTCCTGAGTGTGTGGGAATCTAAATAGATAGAGGATGTCGATGGCGTCGATGGACCTCCTTGGACTCCAAATCGATTCAGGGAGTGGACGCTTTATGGTTTGCGTATTTCTGTTATTTTAGATGAGACATATGACTGGTAATTTATGATGTTGTTTGTAGATTGCTAGCATGTTCATTGATGGATGCAGGTTGTCGATAGCTTTCTAACCAAACTCACATTTGGAGTAAAGGGGTCACACACGAAAATCATAGATATTGAGGGAGAGGTGTGGCAGCAACCCTGCCACATCCTACTAGAACTCTCGTTGTGGCTCGAACTATAGGTTAACGATTACATAGTTCGAGAGATCCACGATGTCGTGAGGGTAGACTGTGACAGTCGCTCACGATGATTCTAAGGGGCATGCAATAAGGCAAGGTATGTATTCCTTAGAGGCCCTTAGTCTCCCACAAGGTCACCTGATGCATTATTGACTCCAAGGGTTTGACGTCTACCAAAATCAATCAAAAGGTGAGTGTCACCCTTGGAGCAGGTAGTGTGTCTTGTACGGCACGTCGCATAAATGAAACATGAATGCAGGCGAGTAGCACCCTTGGAGCACGCAATGCGTCTTAAAGAGCACGCAATGCGTCTTAAAGGGAACGTCGTAATTTTTAAAACTGGTGAGTTATTGAACCTAAGTACCTAGAAAACTATGTCTTCTTAGGACTTGGTCAACTTTGAATGAATGTTTCATGACTAAAGATTAATAATTATAAATTTTCCTTTAAAAACAATTTTTGTTGAGCCTTAAGAATTTAAAACCTAGTTCTAAGTAGGTCTTGAGAACCAAAATTTAATTAAGCAAATAATAAAGGGGGGAATGAAAAAATGGGGGTGAAAATTAAATATTTTTTTTTTTAATGGAGGAATAAATTATTTAAAAGATTAATTGTTGGCTAAGTACAAAACCTGCTAATTTAGAACTTAGATCAAAAAGGGGATACTTAAATACAAAAGGAATGTGGAACATAGAAGGGAATCTAGTCTAGAGAACTTTCTAATTTCGAACTCAACTAGGCTTTAAGAAAGGCGCCAGTCATTAAAGGGAATGTAAGGGAATAAAGGGACATCGAGGAGCGTTTTTAGGAACGCTTTTAGGTGGGTAAGGGAAATTGGAATTTTAAATTAATTAATTAAATAAATTTCTAGTGCAGCTAAGGGATTAGGGGACAAGTGTACAGGGGAGAATTTTCCTAATAATAAATTAATAAAAAGAATTTAATGTTCGTTTGGCAACAAGTCACTAAGAAAACTCTATAAAATAAATGGCAGGGGAGGGGAATGAATCACGTC
The DNA here is from genome assembly GCA_000966675.3 of Picea glauca. Taxonomy (NCBI): domain Eukaryota; kingdom Viridiplantae; phylum Streptophyta; class Pinopsida; order Pinales; family Pinaceae; genus Picea; species Picea glauca. The sequence continues at coordinate 64,624 of JZKD02S1425765.1, read as the reverse complement.
TGGTATGCGTAAGGTTATGTTGTCATATTTTACTCTTTAACTGATTTTCTTGTGGGAGTTGGGATACCTAGCTCGGATAAAGAGTGGTAGCTCGACCTTGCAAGGCGAGCTGGGAGCTAGATTTATCTGGTTTGTATGCATGGCCCCTTTGCGGCTCGAGGGGCTCAGGGGGGAGAAGATTACCCCTAGCATTGGCTGGGAGGTGCCGATGAGGTCTCAACGATTAGCGAGCAGGAGGTGGTCGAAGTGCAAGCGTGGGACAACAACTTCATATTCATCATTGTCGGTTATGGTACACATGTTAGTGTAGTATTTGAATTTGTTTTTAAACATATATATGTGACTTTACGCATTGAAGAAAAATTTAATGGTTCCCTAATGTTTGATTGGGTGTGCTTGTTTGTTGATCTGTTAAGGAAGAAGCCAATTAATTTAGAAGTTTGTGTTTTTCCCTTCACTATCCTGACGTCCTGCTTACCCTCTATGATTGAGTGGTTACCTCTTGTTTTCTCAACTTGTGAAACCCATTTTTGTCTATGTTCCTTCTTGTTTTCTCTCAGTATTTAGCTTGTGTTTGGATGTTTTTTTCTCACTGCGTTTCGCGTATCTCCAATTTTCTGGTTTCAACATTTTTGGTTTTGATTTCAATTGTACCTCCCCATAGAAATTGTGTTTGTTTCCCTGCGTTATTTATTGGGTTTTTATTTTCTACGCGTTGGGAGAGGAACAAATTTTTGGCTTGTCTTCTCCTTTAAAAAAAAAAAAAACGTTGCAAATCCTTAATAGAACCTCTGCTCTTTTGTGGTCCTCTATTATATTATGGTTTATGATGACCTTAGTCTTGACTCGAAATTAATCTGTGTTGTGGTATGTGTTAAGTCTCTGTCACAGGTTGTATGTGAGAATAGAGGGTCCGACAACTGTGTTTGGTGGAAATTTTTTTAAGCACACGACTCGCCCTTAAGGCGTACCCTAAACCTCATAATCGCTACGCTCCTCATGCACTTTGACCTCCAGTTTTACAGCCATATGATGTTTCACCTCACCCTTCTATTATCTTGCCAGACGATCTTCCTGGAAAATTTTCCACTGTGTTTATTTTAAGTTTCACCCACAAGATATTTCAAAAACATCACAAAATCTCCCCAGTGTTGACCCTTTTGCTTTACTTCCTCCCTTGCTCTTGGCTTGGCTCTTGGTCATCGGGCTTGGGTGTCGAGTTGATCCATATTTTATGAGCAGAACATAGTGACTACAGTTATTAATAGGTGTTTAACACAAAATAACAGAGATATGGTAAAAATGGATTTCTATTCAATAATGAAATAAGGTGAAAGTGTAAAATGCAGCGGAAAACAAGCTTGATGGAATGGTGGCAGATTATCTCTGAGAAGAGATGTGACGGCTACGCTCATTCGCAAGAAGATGATTACAATGAGGCTCTGAAGGATTTTTACAATAAAAAGGAATGTCAAAAACCTTAGACATCCAAAAAACCTAACCCTAGGAGATGAAGCGCCAAAAGTCATGTGGACCCCGTTTGGGTAAGTCAATACATCAACTTCTTGGGGTCGTAACTTTTGCATACGATATTTGTTTTAGGCGTATGATAGCTCGTTGGAAAGGTATCGTCGAGGATATTCATTTAGGGGTCTCAATCAAAGCCTTTAGATATCATTGAGAACCTCAATCTTGAAAAACCTTCATTTAGGCCCTCAAAATGGCCCCGAAAGTTAAAAACTACTAAAAATAGTAAATTACAAAAATTGTCAGAAAATTGTTTTGAGCCAGTGAGAAAATGTGGGTGGCCATCGATATCCACCTATATCAATCCTCCCTCCTTAGGAAGAAACGGTCTCCATTGCATTGAGTTCCCCCATCAGATGAGAAAATTTCTGCTGAATTTGGCCCTGGGTGAGCCACTTGCCTTGGTGCAGGAGTTGCCCTGCTATGACGACTGGATAAAGCTGGATCCTTTTATGTCGAATGACCTTGATCTATGTGTCCAAAATATGATCATTAGATGTATGTTGTATGCAGTCAGGGTTGACCTCTGTTGGTGTCATATGTTCTGCTACTTTTGAGGTGTCCAATAATGGTGGGAAATAAGAGCAAAGGAGATCCACGTTGAACACTAGGTGCAGACCAAGGAAAGGAGGAATGTTGAGCTCAAAATCATTATCCCCCATAGCCTTGGTGATGGTGTATGGACCATAACGGAGTGGGCGAAGCTTCCGATGGGGTCTTGTAAGGCGTTCTTTCTGCAAGTGCAGCCAAACTTTGTCACCCACCTGAAAATTATGTGGAACCCGATGTTGATCATGGCGTTGCTTGTACTTGTCATTGGACTTCTATGGGATATCCTAAAACTATTGGAGGATGTGCTGGATCCAATCAATAACAGGGTGGCTTTGTCAGCTTCAGTTGGAATAGAATATGATTCGGTCGAGGTGACCGCAAGGGGAAGTGCAACATCTATGGGACCCAATGGTTGGAATCCCAACCAAACCTGAAAGGGGTTGTGGTCGGTTGAGCTATGCAGAGCTCAGTTGTAGCTATGTTGGACATAGGGAAGGATCTCATCCCATGTGCGAGGGTTCTTGGAATTATATATGAAAATCATATGCACAATCATTCAATTTACGACCTCAGTTTGGCCATCTATCTGGGGGTGTAAAGTGATGGATCTGGTGAGTTTAGTGTCCAGTAGTGACCAGAGGCTCGACCAAAATTTGATACAAAATTGACTGTCCCTATTTGAGACAATGGTTTATGGGATTCAAAAATGTACCCAGACTCATTCAAAGAAGAGCTTGGCAGTGGCCTCTATTGTGATGCTCTTCTTTCAAGCAACTAGAATCGCCATCTTAGAAAAGCAATCAACAACCACAAAAGAACAATCATTTCCCCTCTTGGTGGATGGGAGGCATGATATGTAGTCCATTGAGATGGACTCTCTTGGCCTGTCGGGATTAGGGAGAGGGGTGTACATGCCCTATTTCTTAGTGGTCAGTTTGGCAATAGCGCAAGCAGTGCAAGACCTAATATACTTGTTGACGTCCTATCGAAGTTTCGACCAGTAGAAATTTTTCTTTAGCATCGCCACTGTCTTTTCGACCCTTAAGTGTCCTGCAACCTGACTGTAGTGGTCTTCCTAGATCAGATTCACTCGCTCGCTTGATGGAACACAGATATGGCCCAAACAACACAACAACCCATCCTGAAGATGGACATTATCGACAACTTCATTTGCACCCAACATTTGGTAGGTGGTGGAAAATTCTGGGTATGTCTCGTAGAGTTAGAGCCATCTAGATGTCTCATGGCTGCAAGAGTCTAGCACCGTGGTGAGTTTCATGACTGGCAGTTTGTTGGGGTAATTAGCGACGCGGTTGGTGCTTCATGTTTTATACTTGATGTTAAGGTGGAATTGTTGCAAGTATGTGGACAACTTTTGATGGCATTCATTCTACAATTTTCCTTGTGTCTGCATGAACTACAGTGGCTTATGATCAATGTGGATGACTGTCTCCTTCCCAAGAATGTAATGTTTCCACTGACAACAAGATTGCACAATGGAGTACATTTCTTTCTCGTCAGTAGGGTACTTATGGACAACATCTGATAGTGTCTCACTATCATAGGCCACCGGGTGGTCGTTCTGAGTGAGAATGATGATTTTAATATAATTTAATATTAGATTTGTGGTTAGTTATGATATGATTAATATAGTTTTTATGATGGTAAAATTGTTAATTAAATCTATCTAGACCATTGTGAAATTAAAGGGGTTGAATGTGGTTACCCTCAGTCTTGTTTAGTTGATTGATTTGAGTGCTTGTGTTTATAGATTTCACTTAAGGTGTGACAATGAAGATTTAGGCTTCTGGATCAATGGAAGAAATGAATAAAATGATAATTTTCATACGTTTAGTTTTGTTAATTAGTTATTTGAAAGATGGTTTTTAAACTCAGTTGTCTCTTGCGCATTGAAAAATTAAGGTATTGAATGAAGTATTAAATAAGATTTAGATTCCACTGCTTGCACGCATTGAAAGGTCAATATAATGATTAGTTGTTGGACTATTTACTTCTTGCGCCTTGAAAAATGTATTGAAACACATGATTGTGGATATATATTATTTCTTGCTCGCCTTGGAAGTTTATATTACGTGTGTCAGTTATTAGATGCTTTTGCGCCTTGATGATCATTGCTGTTAATTTAGTGTAGTCGTTTATATTCTTTATCCGAGTAAATGTTGTAAATTGATTCAAGCTTATTGATGCACTTTTATGCTAGGATTTTCGTGTATATTTTACTTGTGTCGTCCTTCATTATGATGTCGTCAAGTTGAGTTGTTGTGATTGTATTATTTTCATCTCTTTCCTAATGCAAAAAAAAAAAAAATTACCTAATGTTGTCGCTTGTTGTCGTAACGACGTGGTCGTAACATATGGTATCAGATCTGGTTCGACCCGAGACTTGGGATCATCACTAGTTCCTTGAATTGATGCTTGATTATAAATGTCGCTAATTAAATTGATTTGTATTCGTGCAAGTAATCATGGTTAGAGGACAACGTGGAGGCAGACGATGGGGTGTGAGGGGAGGAGGCCCGACACCTCCAGTATCCTCCACGCCCGAGGGGCCTAACCCCCAATGAGAAGAACAAGTTATTGGACATGAAAAAATAGTTGTGGGAGATGTGGTTGGGTTGATGAGGTCCTTTCTAAGGATTTCAGAGGCCCTAATCAGTCATTTGGATAGAGATGAGGTTAGGGCGTCGGCACTCCCTGAAGGTCTGTTGCATGCCCCAGCCAGTACTTATAGTGTTCACCAAGAACTCGATAAGGTCAAGTTTCCCGAGTTCTTTGGTGCCACGGACGGCACAACTGTTGAGGCATTGTTGGATAATATGGAAATGTGCTTTTCACTTTTTGACTATACCTCCAACATGAAGGTCTGCATGGAGGTCTTCTAGGTGAAAGGGAGCGCTCTTCTATGGTGGAAGATGCTCCTGCCGCAAATAAACATGGTCATCGAGGACATGTCATGGGAACTATTCGAGGAGTAGTTCTGGGAGAGGTATCTGTCTGAGGAATTCATTGAGTGTCAACTCAATGAGTTCAATGCCTTGCGATAAGGTGGTCGTACGGTGCCCGAGTACGAGGCTCATTTCATGGAGCTGCTTTGGTATGCTCCGCACCTGAATACTAAGAATTTCAAGGTCAATAAGTTTGTGTTCGGACTTAATGTCAACATTCATGTGAAAGTGAGGATTTTAATACCTCAGACGTTGCACGATGTTTTCCAGAAGGCCCTCATAGATGAGGAGGATATCATCAGCGGGGGTCAGAGAAGGACTCCGACAAGATCAGCGAGACAAGAGACATCTGGTGCGCAGAAGCATCAGACACTAGCTAGACATCCACCAGGGTACTGAGGTACTCCGAGAGGATCCAAATTCACTACACCACGACGACTGATGCCTCAGAAACAAACTCATTAAAAAGGAACACAACACCAACAACAGCAGTTTAGGCCTGTTCAGTAGAACAGACCAGGGTTTCAGGACGATGGGTCGTCAGCTTCTACTTTGGGTACAGGGAGTAATGGACCGAAGACCGGGTGTTGGACATGTGGAGAGTCACATTACCAGCATGACTGTCCAGTGAATAGGGCCAGAGCAGTCAGATCATTCAGAACCACTACCATTGGAGATTTGGGCAAAGCCCATCGGATTCATGCAGCGGTGAATAACTGCCAGGCCAAGCACCAATCTACTATGCTCGAGACGTCAGGTACCATCGCTGACCAGAACCTTAGTATTTTGATAGATCTAGGTGCTATAGAGAGTTGTATTTCTGGTGCAATGCTAAAAATAATTAAGGTAAAAGAATTTGAACATGATTAGTTTAGCTTTGTAGAAATGGATTCGGGAGCCAAACATAAGGTTCGAGGAAAGGTTACTGACTGTATCCTTAACCTAGGATATTTTTCCATGAAGGCCAACCTGTATGTCATGATATTAGGATCTTATCACCTCGTGATCGGTATGGACTGATTGGAATCGCATGAGGCGATAATCAATTGTAAGATGAAACGGTTGAGTTTGGTCAATGATGAGGGACAGAGATGTGTGATTGTAGGTAGGAACCAAG
>JZKD02S1425754.1:0-11110 GCA_000966675.3 Picea glauca | reverse complement strand
TCAACCATAGTTAGGATTGTCAACAGATCAAACCAGGATCTTAGGCTGCTAGGCCATAAACTTCTACTTTCGGGCTAAGAGTACTAGATCAGAGATGAGTGTTGGATGTGTGGAGAGCCACATTACTAGTAGGACTGTCTGGTTGAGAGGACCATAATGGTCAGATCAACAAGACCCACTAAAATTCAAGGTTAGGGAAATGCCCATTGGATTCTTGCAACAATGAATACTCGCCAGGAAAAGCACCGCTCCATTTTGCTCAGGGCATAGGTTACCATCGCCAACCAAACATTTAGTTTTTGCTAGATCTCGGTGCTACAGAGAGCTTTATTTCTTGCTCCATGCTAAAGGGATTTAGGTAAAGGCATTGAACTAGACGAGTTTAGATTCGTCGAAATGGCTTTGGGTGCCAACCAGATGGTTGATGAAAGGGGGTATGAACTATCACTTTAACCTGGGGATTAGGTAACAAATTCTGACCTACGTCACGATCTTAAGATATTATGATGGCATGATCAGTACAAACTAGTGGGACTCACATGATGTGATACTCAATAGTAAGATGAAGTGATTGAGTTGGACCGATGATGAGGGACAAAGATGTGTGATTGTAGGAAGGAACCAAGGAGTTTCCATATGTTTCATCTATTCCCTACAACTTCGAAAGAGCATGCATAAGGGATGTAAGATATATTCTATCCTTGCGTTGAATGGAAAGGACGTGGCAAAGGCACTAAAACACCTTCCGGTAGTATGAGAACTTGAAGCCATGATTCCCAGAATAATTACCAAGTGTGCCCCCGAAGCCAAGATGGAATTTTCCATAGAAATAATATCTAGAACTAAACCAATAACAGGAACACCTTATCAGATGTCGACCCCTGAGTTACAATATTTGAAAATGCAACTGAGGGAGTTGTTGGACCTAGGAATTTACATCCAAGTGTGTCACCTTGGGGTGTGACTATTATACTTATACAGAAGAAGGATGGGTTGTGGAAGAATCTATGTTTACTACAATCTTTGAATGAGGCATCATTCAGGAACCCGTATGAGTTTGCAAGCATAGAAATTTTTGTTGATCAAATGAAATCACGACATCGTATTCAATATTGATTGGAGATCAGGTTATCACTAGTTACGAATTAAAGAGGACTATATTCCTAAGACCTCTTTCAAAACATGGTTCGGACACTACGGGTTTAACGTTGGGCCGTGGGGATGAACAAAGTCTCCAGGGGTAATCTTGAGCTTGATGAAAGGGGTGTTCCATGAATACTTGGACAAATTTATTCAAGTATTCATTTACAAACATTTGCGCTTGGTACTACTATGTTTACGAGAGAAGGAATTATACAGGAAACTGTCGAAATGATCTTTTTACCTATCAAGGACTCATTATCTAGGGCATGTTATCTCCGGTGAAGGTATCACTGTGGATCCCGCAAAGATAGAGGCTATTAGGGAATGGCCTACGCTGATGAGCGTACCAAAAGTACGTAACTTCGTGAGTTTAGCTGGATATTATCAATAGTTCATCAACGGTTTTTTGAAAATAGAAATGTGATTACAAAATTTCAGAAGAAGAACAATAAGTTTGTGTGGACTGAGAAATGCATGGAAGCATTTCGAAGGCTCCATGATATGTTGACGAAAACGACGATACTAAAATTCCCTGACATGGATGAAGACTTCTTGGTGTGCATTGATGCATCCAAGGAAGGCTTAGGCAGAATATTAATGCAAGACAGTGAAGGGATTGCTTACACCTCAAGGAAGATAAGAAGGCATGAGGATAACTACACAACATAGGAATTGGAGTTAATAGTGATTGTGTATGCCCAGATAATGTGGAGACACTACCTGATGGGATGGAAATTCGAACTAGAAATGGACCACTATGGTTTACAACACATTTTTACGCAAAGTGACTTGAACGAGCGAGAAAGGAATTGGTCAGAACTGCTTAGCAAGTACGATTTTAAGATTAACTACATAAAAGGAACAATGAGAAGAGTTGTGTATGCGTTGTGAGGGAGACCACACATATTTTCGGAGATACCTCTTCAGATGAATATTCGTGAAAAGACTCTAACTATGCAGCACAACGACGACTTGTATAAAGTGGTTAAGAAATTCTATTGGAAAAAACACCATGTTAGTACCAACATTGAGGGATATACTGTGGACAATGATGGATCATGGAGATATAATAACCAGATTTACTTACCTCCCAATGATGAATTGAGAAGTTTTGATATTATACAAAGATCATAGAGCAATGTGCATGGCTTATTGAGGAGTCATGAAGATGAGGACAAACCTTAAGCCCTTATTCTTCTGGAAGGGATAAAGGTGGAAATTGTCAAATATGTGGTGAGATGTCTAGAATATCGGTAGGTTAAGGTTGAACTTAGACATCCAACAGGATTTATACAACCACACACTATTCTGGAATCGAAATGGGAGGTCGTTTCATTGGAATTCATTGAGGAAATTACTACTGATGGAAAGAAGGCACGACTTGATTTTCGTGATAGTTGACACTCTGACAAAGAGTTCACATTTTATCCTTGTGTGTATGATGCATTAGGCGCTAGGTATAGCTAGAGTTTATATCAGTGAGATATTGAGAGTACCAGATGTATCAAGGGAACCATATCTGATAAGGGAATCGGTGTTTGCAAGATGATTTTGGATGACTTTCTCAAGAGGCCTTGGAAACACCACTAAACCTTAGTACAACATGTCCCTGAGATAGATAGGATGACCGAAGGAATGAACCAAATCTGGAAGGTTGTGTTGTGTATGTGTGTGTTGGACGAATAAAAACGTTGGGAATAGTTCTTGCCATTGACCGATTTTGCGTGCAACAACAACTATCAAGGTACCGTTTGGATGGAACCATTGAGTTTCTCTACGGGCGACTATATCAGATGCCTTTGAGTTGGGATAGACTCAAGGATGGGGTCCTGGTAGGACCAAAATCAATCCAAGAAATGGAAGAACAAGTATAAACGATACGAAAAAGGGTTGGAAGAAGCACAAGATCAGTATAAGGGTTTTTTCGATGCGCATCACATGACCATAATTATGAAGGGCCTAATGGCTAACCATTAATCATTCCTTAAGGCATTGCGTGCAGTTTATCTTCTATATGTGTGCGACTTTAGGTTAGTTATCCTATGCATGTAATTTACTTGAGTTCTTGGAAGAAGTTGGGCGAGGGTGCACTCACGACAGAGCCAATCTGCTTTTTGGACCATCGCATTTGACAGCTATGACATTGAACTATAGATGAGGTCAAGGTCTAGTGGGACAATTATAGTCCACACTCGGCTACTTGGGAGGATGCATATGATATGAGTCAACAGTTTCCATTTTTGTTTGATAGCTAGACATTTAGATATTGTCAGATAAGGTATTGGTGCACTTGTATACTATGAAACTTTGGGACGAAGTTTTAAAAAAGAGGGGGTGTGTGTAACATCCCTCTCTTGTTCTCACCTGATGTGACTTATTCATTGAGGACACTTGCGTGCAAGTGATCTGGTTCATTATATGATTTTTTTTTTCTCTTATGTATTATGATGATGTTGTGGATATGATGATATGTTATTTGATTATATATATATCGACAAGTTCTCTTGACTAGTTTCTCCTGAGTGTGTAGGAATCTTGACATATTGAGGATGTCGATGGCATCGATGGACCTCCTTGGATTCCAGATTGAGTTAAGGAGTGGAATGTATATGATTTGAGTATTTCTGTTATTCGATATGTGACATATGATTGGTATATTATGATGTTGTTTATGGATTGCTGACATGTTTCATTGATGGATGCAGGCTAACGATTTCTTTCTAATCAGAATCAAATTTGGAGTAAAGGGGTCATGCATGAAAATCAGAGATATTGAGGGAGACGTCTGGCAACAACCTTGCCACATCCTACTAGCACTCTCGCCCTGACTCGAACTGTAGGTTAATTATTACCTAGTTTAAGATATCCACAATGTCATGAGGGTGAGAAATAATGTATGGTCCGTATTCATGAGAGTCTCTTAGTCTCCCACAAGGTCACCTAATGGAGTATTAACTCCAAGGGCTTGAATTCTACCAAAATCATTCAAAAAATGAGTGGCACCCTTGGAGCACGTAGTGCGTCTTGAAGCGCATGTCGCATAAATGAAACATGAATAAAGGTGAGTGCCACCCTTGGAGAATGTAAGGCGTCTTGAAGGGCACATCATGGTTTTAACACTAGTGAGTCAATGAACCTAGGTACCTAGAAAACAATATATGATTTTGACTTGGTCAGCCTTAAAATAAATGTTGTATGAGTAAAGTTTAATAATTTTAAAATTTCCCTTAAAAACATTTTTTCTAAGCCTAATTAAAATAAATGTTGTATGAGTCAAATTTTAAAAAATAAAGGAGAAATAATTTATCCAAAAAGATTAATTGCTAGCTATGTGCAAAACTTGATAATTTATAAATTAGAACAAAAAGGGAAAACTTAAATACAAAAGGAATGTGGAACATAGAAGGGATTATAGTCTATAGAACTTTCCAAATTTGAACTCAACTAAGATTTAAGAAATGTGTTAGTCATTAAAAAAATGTGAAGGAATAAAGGGACATCGAGGGGGATTTTTAGGAACGCTTTTAGATGGGTGAGAGAAATTGGCAAATTAATTTTATTAATTAAATGAATTTCTGGGGCAACTAAGGGATCGGGTGACAAGTGTATGGGGGAGGATATTCCTAATAAAATTTTAATAAAAAGAATTAAATGTGCATTTTGACAACTAGGCACTAAGAGAACATTATAAAAGAAATGATAGAGGAGGGGAATGGATCACGACTGACATGCATAAGGTTATGTTGTCATATTTTTCTTGACTAATTTTTCTTGTGGGAGTTGGCATACCCTACTGGAATTGAGAGTGGTAGCTCGACCTTTTGAGGCGAGGTGGGAGCTAGATTTTCATTGGTTTGTGTGCATGGACCCTTTGCGGTTCGAGGGGATCAGGGGGAAGAATAATACCCCTAGCGTTGGATGGGAGGTATTGGCGAGGTCTCAACGATTAGAAAGTGAGAGTGGGGAGGATCGCCAGCAGCCAAATATCATCGACAAGTCTATCCATCGGTTAAGGTACCCATGTTTAAAATTGCAGTGGTAATTTAGTTAAATTTTTTTATATGGATTTATATGTTGATGAAATGTGAAATGGAGTTTTGATGTGTTGAGAATTCTTGCTTGATGTTGTTAGTTTAGAATAACTTAGATGGATGGTCTCTATTGAATTAAATTTTCAACCGTTGTCTCCCTTCCACAATCCTTGCTTAAGAGTAAAGAATAAATTTTGATGAAAATGCTAGTTTCCTCCCTAGCGACCCACAGGTTCTGAGTTTAACCATCCAATTTATTTAAACGCTGAAGCTCTGAAATTTTATTAATATAGCTCATGGATATAAATTTACGAAGTTGTAGTTTACAGTGTAGAAGCGATCAAATTTTAAATTGTTTTTGAACATGCAGATACGATATAAATTTTAAAGAACTGTAATTACAGAGAAAAGCATTATTGCTTCAATTTCTTGAATGGATACTCTCTGAAATGCATATCAGGAATTTAATTAATAACAGTTAACAAATGGATTAGATTCAGATATTTATATAATACAATTCAGTAATGGATTAGAAGTTTAATCACAAAAATACAGATCGACCTTTTCCCTTTAAAAAGAAGGTTTATTAACTAGATTACTGAAATTCTAATTTCCAAAACTTCCTCCCAAGAAGCTCCTCTACGATTTATCCTCATCGCCCGAGTTTGAAGCGAGAAGGAGTTTCCTGAATGGAAGCCTGGCATGTCTAAAACCTTCTACCCAACCTTGAATGAGTTCATGTCTTCCCTTCACGAATGCAATGTTATCCTCGCGTTCTTCCTTGAGGAGAACTTGAGCCCCATTGCTTACCATTTCCCAACAAAAGGTTTCACCTCTTTGTTTCCCAAGGAGTAACTCTGTGTGTTCGCTTTTTAATCTCCCCAACGAATTAGCTACTCTCAGCTACCCTCCTTCTCTACATTTTCCTTTTATCTCAGCGTGTAGTAAGTGAAGCTCTGAGCTAGAAAGCCATAGTGGAGCTCTGTTCTGGTACCTTCACCCAACAAGAAAATTCTACCTTGCTTGGATTTTTTCCCAGCTCCCTAGTATTACCATTATGTGGGTGAAGGTCACTCCTCTCACCTTCTTCCTCATAGTTTATCCTTAGGTTCCCTCACATTTCTATCCCCAGGATTTCCGTGTTGAAACTCTAACAGTCGTTCGCGCAACGCATGTTTCCCTCAACCAATTTCCTTTTATCTGGTGCAGTCGATCTTATGTGGAAAAAAAGCATCTTGGGTTCCTCTGCTAGGTGTTTCCAGTATTTCTTCCATTCAACGATCCGCCTGTCGCCTCGCTGAGAGGGCGTGAGCTTCTGGATGCTATGACATCGCTTGTCAGACGTTCTTTGACAAGATTTGCGCGAAGATAATATATTTAATATACATTTAAGTTTTGTTTCTATAAAATTTAGATGAAAGATAATTATAGATTTATTAAATCGTAAGAAATATTAAATAATCATATAAAATACAAAACTTAAATTTTATATCACATTAAATGTGGGAAAAAGTAAATAATTTTTTCTTATGAGCATTTATTTTGAATGAGATTGGAACTCTAAATTATATAAGAGATTATCATTTGAATGCAATTTAGATTTTAGAGGAGTTTGATATCTTAGTGTGCCTTGAAAAGTTGATAATTAATGAAGTAATGTAAAAAGGGGTTGATTCCATTGCGCTTAAATTTTGTTGTTGATGATAGATCGTCGATTATGATATTGATGATTGGAATTGTTGATTATGTTTATGATGCAACAAGGATATTAAAAATCATAGTCTTTCCATCTGATTGCCTTCGTTAGTAATTGTTTTCTCGTGAGCCATTTAAACTGGATTGTTTACACTTGCACCCCTAGAATAGCGATGACAGGTGAATGATTAAGTGATTGTATTTTTCTTGCATCATGTAAATATAGATATTCTCTTGCACTAGGGTTTATGCCGGTGATAAAGAATTTGGATTGCTTGCGCTTTAGAATGAATGTTGATGTGTAAATGATTAAGTTTTTCACTTATTTGCGTCAGGGAATGTTGTTGTTGTGTAATGTTTTAGTAAATGGGATTATCGTGCCATGGATAATGTAGTTGTATAAACAATTAATAATTAGAAAATCTTGCGTCTTGAAAATTAACATTGATAGATGATCGGTTGTGATTTTGCTTAGTCATGCGCCTTGAATTTAAAACTGATATATGATGGGTTTTATTAATTGTATTCTCTTGCACCTTGCGTAATAAACTCGATAACTCTTGCATCTTGAATTGTTGTGGGGTAAATGATGGATTAATTGAGAATAACGCTCGCACACACATTGATTTTTATATGTTGAAGGATTATCGTTTTAAAAGTTGATTCACACGCGCAGAGATTATTTTATGTTGATGAATTTATGTTTTAGAACATGATTCATGTGCACATTAATTATTTTATGTTGATGGATGGCTGTGGCTGTAGTCTGTTCTTGCGTGCTGTAATGGCATTGACGTGTGAACACTAGCAATTAAATGCTTTGCGCCTTGAAAATAAGACATATTTAATTACTTTGCGTCTTATCTTGTGTCGTTATATGAATGATGAATGATCAAGTTGTCATCTCACCTGTGCCAGGATTTTTATGATGATGCATGACTGGTTAAGTAATAATATTTACGTGAGCACATTAATTTAGTGGTGTATGATTGCTTCGCCATTTTTCCTTGCACCTCAAAATTAATGATAATGGTGTTGGATTTATGTTATTTATTTACTCACATAATGAAATTAATTGATGTTTAATCTCATGCCATTTCTTAAGTTGACATGAGAATGTTCATGAATTATTACTCTCGCAGGTGGCGACTATTTAATGTTGATGTATGATTGAAAACGATGATGGTTACCCATGTGCCATGTTTAATTGTGAATTAGAATTGATGAATTGATGGTACTTATGAGATGCGTTGAAGGTAAGATTTTTACTGTATTGTATCATTATTAATGGTAGAATGCAATGATGTTGGGTTGTTGTAATTATTATGTTAATACATTGATGTGTGTGTCATGATTCATGGTGACAATATGTCGGCCATGTGTCGTATTGGATTATTAATTCTTTAGTATTGTTTCGTTAATTTATGTGATTGATGTGTCGACGATGTTGACTATTTATTATGATGTTTTCATTTCCTAACGCGGCAAAAAAAAAGTTTACCTATCATACGTCATTTTTGTTGTCGTAATGGCGGGGGGCATTACACAGACTTCTACAACCCTTACCTATTCCTGAATGGAAATGGGAAATTATAAGTATGGATTTTATAATTGGTTTACCAAAAAGAAACAAACAAAACGATTCAATAATGGTTGTTATAGAGAAATTGAGTAAAGTAGCTCACTTTATACTAGTTAAATCCACCTATAAGGCCATTAATATAGCATATATTTTTATGAAAGAAATATTTTGATTACATGGAATACCTAAACTTGTAATCTCATATAGAGACATAAAATTTCTAGACAACTTTTGGAAGGCTTTATTCAAAGGTTTAGACACAGAGTTGAACTTTAGTACTACCTACCATCCTCAGATAGATGAGCAGATTGAAAGAACTAACAAAATATTAGAGGATATGATTAGAATGTATGTAATGGACAAACCTAACAAATGGGATGCATATTTATATTTGGTAGAATTTGTATATAATAATAATTATCAGGCCTCAATTAAACTTAGTCCTTTTAAAATTCTGTATGGAAGAAAATGTAACACTTATGTTTCCTGGATTAATCTTGTCGATAGACTAACGATAAG
This sequence comes from Picea glauca, assembly GCA_000966675.3. NCBI lineage: Eukaryota > Viridiplantae > Streptophyta > Pinopsida > Pinales > Pinaceae > Picea > Picea glauca. The sequence goes on along the minus strand of JZKD02S1425754.1, from coordinate 2,140 downwards.
ACATGAAATGTTAAAGGAAATGGAGCTAACTGTGAAACAGGTACAATAAAATTTGAAAATCGTTGAGGATAGAAAAAAGAGTTATGCAGATTCCAAAATAAATCCAAGAGAGTTCAATGTTGGGGATCATGTGTATATAAGAGTAAAGCCTAAAAGAAGCTTCTTAAGTCTTGGTAGGTATACTAAATTAGCTCCTAGATATTTTTGCCCATTCAAGGTACTTGCTCTTATCTAAAAATGAAGAAGACTTGTATTCTTGAAAATATTTGCAAGTAAAATTTATGTGTTAAAATGTAAACGAATCAATTTGCAACACAACTTTTATGAAAATTACTCTTCAAAGATGCATATAAACATCAACAATAAACAATGAATAGAAAACACAACACATCAAATGATAAAGGAGTTCACGCCTCTCTTGGGCTACATCTCCTGGTCCAGCTTCCAATGGATCACTTTTATTATTTTCTCAAAGTGCTCAAAAATGTGCTTTACAATGCTCAAAATGCCAAATAGACTGCTCCAATGGCTTCAGAACGTCCAAAAACCCCTAGTTGGGCTTTTTCGGCACCTCGTTTGGCCAAAAATTGAAGAAGATAGGCTTCCTGGAAGTCCCCCTTCAAACTTGCTCTATCTGTATCTACAAATTGCACCTTTGTTGGCTCAACCTAGCCCCCACACGCATTTAAGCGTAAAAACTCAGCACCGGACGCAACCGCACAAACAGTGCAAACTGTAGGACGGTTACGGGTGCACCTAGCCCCTAACCGTCAAAGGCGAGGTCATGTGGCCCATGTGACGACGTGCAAACACAAACATAGGCCCCCGTTTCCACAAGCCAATGGTTAAAGGACAAGTGGCAGGTCGTTTGTATAACCGTTGAACCGAATTCAAATCCAATCAAAACGCATACCGACACGCACACATATGGTAATACATATGGTCATATTGTTATAATGTATGCGATCGGGGGCTGGGGCTAAGCCCCAGCCCGGACCCCCGCGCCAATACATAACAAACTCAAACTTAAATAAATATGAAACCATATATATAACAAGGATTATGGTGTGGCACGTTGGTAATGAAAACTTTGCAAAGGTTGTACTCGTGGGTGGAGGTCACGGGGTCGAACCCGGTGGACTCCAGTAAAGTTTTATACAAGCAACCAATAACATGGTGCCACATGGCAGCCCATGATTGGGCCACGTGGCACCGTACAACCAACCAAATACTGCCACATGTCACAATGTCATTCATCCACATCTACCAACTGTCTGCCACTCAGCCCTGCCACGTGTCATACAGACTGCCACGTCAGCAGCCGTACAGACTGTATGGACTGTACAGTCAGCATCCATTTTTTTTGCATGTTTTCCATTTCGAACAGAACGTGATATCTCTCACTCCCAACACCCGTTTGAACCCAAATGAGTTGCGTTGGGTTCGTAACAATGAGGCCTACTCTCTTGTTCGATTTGAAGTGATTCCGAGCACTTTGAAATTTTGAGCAAAATTTGATTCCCTGGATCACACCTCTCCATTGGAAAGCTTTTGGACCTCCAAAAGACTATTTTCAGTCTATCTAAAGATGAGGGTATAGTTCTCTCACCTTTCCAACCTCAATCCACTTGGATTTGCTTGGATTTGTACCTTTAATACCAACTCGAAGATACTCCACATTTCCTCATTTTGAAGTTCACATTCTCCTGTCAAGGATGGTGTCTTCATGCAGTTCTGTAAGATATTCTGGGGAAAAATCATCTATAGAAGGAATCTGAATATTCTCTCCTTGATCATCAATCAAAGGAGGCTCATACAATTTCAAATTCTTAACATTAACAACTGCATACATTTTCATATAAGAAGGCAAATCTAAACGAAAGGCATTGTTACCAATCTTGAAAGGACCATATCGAATTGGTTTCAATTTTTTACCTTCTCCTTTAAGCCTCTCCTTACTGATGTAAAGCCAAACTTCATCTCCAACTTGGAAACAGTGATCAACACGGTGCTTGTCATGTCACGTCTTGTACTTGGCTTGACTCTTTTCCAACTGCTCTTGCACCATCTGATATCCTTCCCAAAGATAAAATCTAAAGGAGATTTGGGCAAATAGCCAAAACATGCTTCAAATGGCGAC
>JZKD02S1425743.1:0-11110 GCA_000966675.3 Picea glauca | reverse complement strand
CTTGGTCCCAGACCAAGAACCCTATGCCCCAGGCATGGGTACCCTGGACCATGTCCAGGGGCCCTAGACACAACTAGGGTCTTATAACAGCTTGGTCCCAGACCAAGAACCCCAGGAGTGCACTGGGGGCCCTAGATCTCGTCTAGGGTCTTAGCCACCCTCCAGGAGAATGGCTCTTGCAGCTGCTGTAAATTTAACACCTACCTTCCATGAAATTTGCATGACAACACCTAATGATTGAGCATAACCCTTCCCTTATTCTTACAAATGAATTGATTTTCTAGCTTCAAACCAACAACCACAATCCACTTTTATGACAGAAATAACTTCATTCAAATCCGATTTCTCATCTATTAACACATCCCTACTCACAACAACATAGTTTGGATCCAAAAGCCTATAGGCTTTTGTTTCTTCGGAATAGCCAACAAACAACAATGTTTTATTCCTGGCATCTAATCTACATTTTTTCTTCCAAAATTCCTACATAAACAATAAAACCAAAGATTATAAAGTAACTTGACTTTGTAGAAATTTCTGAATTGTAGAGTTCTCATGCAAAAGAAAAATTTCACCTCTTAACAAGAGGTTTCCCAGATTTTAACCCTGTGAGTTTTCAGCCTTAGGGCTGTTATGAAATATAAACAAACAGTAGCAGCAGCAGACTATATTTCAATTCTTAACAATTCCAATCCACTAGGCAATTCAAGAGAAAAGACACCAATGTGTTCCAATCATTTTCAGCCCTCTAGGGCAATCTTATCATGCATATAACAGATCTGAAAACACTTATGACAGCTGTAAAAACAGCTGTAAATATGCCCTTATATTCTTCAATTATAATGTTAACTCAGTCAACATATTCACCCTTAACTTATGTCAAGGCAGCAAGACATATAGTGCTGGAAATTACAAACTATGAACTTCCAACCTCATTAGACTTCATGTGGAGAAATTAGAATTTTAGATCCCATTCAAAATTTATCAGACTTGACAGTTTTTAGGGTTTCAAGATTGGCAAGATTGCAATGTTTCCACTGGATTCTATCATGTATGAGGGTATGGAACTTACATTTAGTCAAGAGCACCAAGCCCTCTATGGACCTCGATGTTGATGGCATTGATTGTCGACCTCCTCTGTCATGACCCTAGTAAAAATGTACCCTTCACTCAAGCAAAATCACTGATTAGGCATGTTAAGATTTTTCTATCTTATTTTAATTCTTAGAGGGTGATATTGACGATGAGGATCTCAATATAGGAAATGATTTTGATGATATGTAGTTATTTATTGTAGCATGATTTTTTTTGGACTCAAGAGGCCATTTAGAGCCTCTTTGTTGATGTATTTTGGTTCAGAGATGGATCACACTTAGTGCTATTTTGGTTATATGCACCCTTACTTGCTATATACATGAGAAACTTTACATATTTGTGTATAATGTTTTGGATTCATATGGATGCACATGAATATATATGTTTTTTTTTTCAAAATTTGAATATTTTATGTAATTTTTGGTCGACTAGTTTTGTGGTCCAGTTTTTTTTGGTTTCGGTCCGGTTCAGGTTTTTGGGGTCGACCAGTTCGATGACCGGTCCAGTTCTGATAACTTTGTTTGGCACACTTCACAAGCAAGATTACACTCATCTATAGGAGCGTTCTACATTAAAGGCATTTATTGAGGGAGTTTATGGCATATGAAGATGACATGTGGGCTAGGTGGACCTTTTCAAACTTTAAGTCACGACAATAGGATCACTAGAAGAGGACCATTTTTATATTATTTTATGGAGGGTGTGAGCTTTTCTTGTGGAGGAAAAGATGGAGATGGGTGTTTTAGGCCTTTCATAAATAATATTTTAATGAAAAAGTTGGTGGAAAAGAAAGAGAAGTATTATTTTATTATTTCATATATCTTAACCTAATCACTCTAGGGTTTGAAGAGAAAACTATAAATAGAAAGCTCATTTCATTTGCAAAGGGTGATTTTGGGAGGAGAAAGAAAGTAGGTATACTTGGCTGTTGTGGTTGTAAGGTTGAATCTTTTGGGGCTATCATATTCATCTTTCGTTCTTTCAGAGATGGTATATTTGTAAGGTCACCATTATATATATTTGCTATCATATCTTTTGGCAATAGGACTTTTCTATTGCTGTTATATAGGCTGTTTATTATCTAAAAGAGGGTTTGAATGGTGGTGGTTTTAGCAGCCCTCTTCTATATTTTCTTGTCAAACCTGTTTTGTGATGTACTAAGGAGCTGTTCATGCAGTAAATATGGTTGTTTCTTCACTCAGATATCATCTTTGACAGATATATGGTTGTGATAAATTGATGGATGTGCTATTCTACTTCTTATGTATGTTTCACTTGACTGTTATTAATATACCAGATCTGTTATGACTGATAATATCCACTGCTAGGGGGTTTAACATGTCCTTCTTCATGTGTTCTAAAGCACCGCTGATTGCCTAGTGTTGAGAATTATAGCTCAGACAGGAACTTCCACACAAGTTCCATGTGAAAGTGTGAGAAGTAGTTCAAGATATTTTTGAAAAGTAATTCTATTTTCGAAAAGTAAATTCTATTTTGTAATTCACTTTAATTAAAAAGTGAAAGTCTTATTTTTAGCAGTTGAGTCTAAAAGTGTATTTCATGCATGCATGACTTAGAGTAGGAGTAATCTCAGAAACAGATTAGGTTTTGGTCTCAACTAAAACTATAAAGACAGGTCTCGTTCACACACAAATGAGTGGTTGAGCAGGTTGAGAGAGAGAGAGAGAGAGTGCAGGCAGCCAGGAAAGAGGCATTTCCAGGTAGCACATAGTTCTGTACTGTTGTACGGACAGAACCGTATGAATCTGTACAGCAGCCATACAATCAGTACAGCAGTGCTGTACAGCAGAGAACTACTTTTTTTGGTTTTTTCAGCAGGTTTACCTCTCAAGCAGCCTGTAGAAGCTCAAGTTCAAGGTGATTTTGGTAACTGTGCAACTGCTGGTTTTAAGCAGCGTGTGAAGGTTTTCTTGTAAGTTTTTCGAAGGAATGTAAAGCTAGTTTGGAAGGAGTAATTACCTGTGTATGTGTATTTTTTGGCTTCTGCTATTTAATTTCAAGCTACTGTGTGATTAATGCTATGGTCTGAAATTTAATTTCAGCATTAATTAAATTCAGCAATTACTTGTTTAATGAGATCATAAGGACTTTAGTCACCGAAGGCTTGAAATTTTTACACCTAGATTCCACAACCTTATGACAAGGCACCAATCTTCTGGGAATCCACAATATTAACTTATAAAAATCCAAAAAGAATTGCATTCCATAAATCTAATTTGTAGATCTGTGTTTAAAGGACAGATTTATGGTCTTATTCTAGGGTTTCCCCCCTTGGTTAGAAAAGCACCAACTTAAAGAGTGGAGGACTACCAAAGAGATGACAGTGGGCGGTGTCCTTGGACTTGGATAATTTTTGAAATGCAGGTTGAAAGGTCAACATGTGGTAGGTGGGATAAATTTATCATTCAACATTGAGTCTAATCTGACAAATGAGTCAACGGTTAAATGTGTGGTTGGTGACTTGGCATATGTTGTATCAATTGGTTCAGTTACGTTCCATGTAGTCAACTTTATCTTTTGCTTTGTGTTTGGATCAAAGCTGATATTTGAAGTGTAGATGAGAGGGATATGTGCATCCAAAAAACATCAGAATGTGAGGTTATGGACAACAAAATGGAGAATTTCTAGCATGTTGCTATTCATCATCATCTTATTTAGTGGCTTATTGAGAATGAGGATCTTGAGTTGTGTCATTACACAACTCATTGTCAGGAAACATCTTATTACACGACTCATTGTCAGGAAACATCTTATTCGTTGTGCTTGGTGCAGATAAGTTTGTGATTTTTTGGCACAAGTATTTGTTTACAATATGATCAGTAAGTGTGTGGTAGAATTAACATAGTCTAATGGTCACATCATTACATTTATTTGGTGTTAGTATTTAGATAATAAAGTGTCTTAGGACACAATGTAATAAAGTCTCATGTCACATAATAAAGGAGTTTAAGATGCGTAATGTGTTAAGTTTTAACTATGTGATAATTGCGTCTTAGTTCAATACTAATTGGTTCCGTGGGTGATTATCTTCCTCCACAATAATTTATGTGATGTACATCTTTTTCATCATGGAATAATACACTTACTTCCCACTCTCCTTTTCTCTTCAATTCTGCAATATGTATATGTGTGCATAAATCTTAAATGAAAGATGAGGTGTTGATGGCAATTGTCTTAACAAATTGATGAAATCTTATCTAGTGTTCATCTCAACCATCAACATGACATTGAAATCAAGAGTTGTAACATTTGAAGACTTGTTTGAACTCTTCTTCTAGGAGGAACAAGTTCATTTGAAGTTTGGAGAAAGAGAAACTTTAGGAGTGTCCAGTGCTAAGAGTAAGGGAAAGAAGGTGAAAGATGAAAGTGGCTTTGTTAGCAAGAAGTCAAACAAGATTTGCTAGTATTGTGGGGAGTTAAGAGGGATTGTAAGAAGCTAATGATGGATTTATTTAGAAGAATCAATTTAATTTTGCAATAGAAAATGGTGATATAGAGCCTTTTTTGTTGTGTCTTTTAGCATGACATCATGAAATGATGTTGTATACATCCCAGGACGAATGGTCACAATTGATTGAATATGACCACCATAAGAGGGTATATTGAGGTTTGATTGGATCAAGATTACTTAAGAAGATAGGAGAAGGTTACAGTGGTCGATACAAGGTACAATTGTTGGTGCAGGGTACATATGTTGGACACAGGTGCATCATACTGTCGCATGGTACATGGCATGGATAGGGTAACATGTATAAGGTACGGGTGCAGGGTATACAGGTAGGCAACTTATCTTGGCTTAGCAGGACCATCTTGATTTTCTTGCTCTCTGGGTGGGATTAGTGTTCATTATGACCAGCAGGGGTTATTGGTATAATGATCAATGTAATGTTTACAATTCATGGTAAATAAAGAAACAAGGCATGTCAATTTAATAAATTAGAAGCTTGGCACGTACATATGAGGTGTAAAGATAGGAAGGTACACAAAAGGTCGTTAGATCATTAAATGCACATCTACCCGATGCAGAATTTCTTATTTCTTACATTATTGTAATCTTAATACTTTTTTGCTTTATTTTGTTGTTTCTGTATTTGTATCTACCAAAATGGCTTTAACAACAAGATTGAATGTTCAAAGGTTAGGTAATGTTTCGACTAAGACCAACAACAATTCTCAATGATGTTTTTTTATCCTTTGTCTATTCTCATGCCAATTTCAGGTTTATGTATTTGTTTTTTGCATGAACTTTATGAAATTGTATCTTGATATCATTGTGCATGCATAACCAAGAAATGTAAAATCCAAATCCTAGCCATAAGTTCTAGGTGTCAATAAAGGTTAGCTTAGTCTCGTTGCTTGAACATTACAATGCAAGTGGGCATTGCTCTTGACTATGCAATGTTTATGGTCTTTGTATATTGTACTCATATTTAGTCCATGAGATAATTTAGGTGAGTTTGAGTTTGTAGGTGTGAACTGTGTAAATCTTTTATTGGCATGTATCCATTGTTTTTTCTTTTTAAGCTTGTGCATACTATAAATCATGGACAAGCATGTGCAATGTTTGTAAGCCCTTAAAGGAGTGTCAAGTTCTTCTTACTCTTGGTTGGATGTTGTTTTGTTGTATTTTTTCAATCACATGTAAGCCTCATATTGTTCCCATGGTGAACAATGGATGTTACCTTATGCCACTGACCCTCTACCCTTAGGACTAACATCCTTGTCTATGTGTATCCATATCCATATCTATATATTTGTTCATTAATTCAATCCAATATTCAGATTGGTGCCTGTTGAGTATGAGCTACATGCAAGATATCATGATTGTTATATGAAGCCTTTAGCATTAGTTTCTAGACTTAAGCCTTGTTGAAACTATTTCTTATCCTTTTGAAGCTCCTTCTGACAAGCCTATGATAATTAAGTCATACTCATAATGTGATTTACCCTTGAAGGTCATAGTTTACCACGTGCTTTTTAAGATGTTTAGGAAACCTCCAAAATTTCCTTCAGCTATAATTTACCCATGTCCAATTCAATATATATTTAGGTGAGTGACAAAGTTCCTATTCTTTGGACTTGTTCAGGATGGAAAGGAATTTCTTGATTGAGTTGCCATTACTTTCAAAAGCACCTATTGTTGTAATGTGAAGGAGTAGCTTTGGCAATTTAACAAATGCATGTTGGCACACAAGATAGTATTGGTTGGATTAAACTTAGGAACCCTTGTTTCATGGACAAACTTACTCTTCTCCATAATCAATGACAACCTTCCAACACTTCGTCTCTGCTTTTTGCAGCACGAAATCCTCTGATGATTAAAATCTTGGAGTAGAGATTAAGATATTAGATTCCTAAAATACCCAAGGGTGTCTTTGAAAAATTGTGCATGGTGGGGTTGAGAATGATTGAATTTGTAAATTAAAAGCTAAGACTAAAAATAAATAGAATTTTCTTGAAGGGAATTAGAAACTAACTTTAGGGAAGGAATTTACAACTTGACACTAACTTTTTGCATGCGGAAGGAATTGAAACCAAAAGAAACATCGGGGATTTTGAGAGGATGATTCACGATATTCCTTTCAAGGATTCCTTAAAGGAGTAGATGTGTGTTGATGGTTGTCTTTTCTAAAGAGTTGGGGCCGCACCAAACTTACTGAAACAAATCTGACTTGAACCAAGAGAAAAGGATGCATCTTCACAATAACTCTTCTTTATTTATTCTTGTTTAATCTTACTATTGAAAATGATCTCATAGACTTTTGAGGGATATTTTTCACTAAAAAATGCCTCGTTCAAGGAAACTAGTGAAGGTTTTCAATAATGAGGAGCCACATCACAACCCTCCTTTGACATAGGAGAAGTGACATACGGCTTAAAACTACGTTACAAATGACATTAAATAGGAATCATGGCAGAGTGTTTCTTGCATGGCTTTTTACATACTTATTTCTTTTTTTAATTTTCTTTTTCCTAAATAATTTGTTTGCATTCAAATTGTGGAATGTTTGACTTGTAGTTTTTTTCCTTTTCTTTATTTTTTTTTATCATGTGAAATACACATTCTGGGGAAACTTGTTGGGTGCTTCCCTTCGTTCTGAGGATGGTACCCAGGGTAAACTGGATTTTGTAGAAGCTCGAGGCTTTGTCAACATAGGGCTCAATGCTGTTACAACAATATACTCATTAAGAGGCCAACATGTCACTTGCGGGAAATTTAATTTGGGCTGGGAGGATAACACTCCTTCTCACAACCGCCTGGGCTAGATCCAATTGCCTTGTTGTTTCTAGTTGTGGAAAGCCATTTGCATTATATTCTTAAATGTATAAATAATCAATTGCAGAAGGTGTATTGCAAGGTTGGAAACTACCTTTGTCTGTTCCCTTTGAGTGAAGGCATTCCTTGGTGTATATGTCAATTTTTGTGTAGTGTCATACTTTGGTTTTGTCAAGTTTTCTTCACTCCTATATTTTTTTATGGATGAATCTGTTGATATAAATATAATGAATCACCAAGACATCTTAACAGTGTAATTGGCAACAAAATCAATGGGCATTTATGCAAGTGTAAAGTGCATTTCTCTTTGGAATTTTTTGCGTGTAATTTATATTTAAAGCCTTCAAACATTCTTATGAATTTAAATGGTGGGAGTCTATAACAAATGTTGTTTCTTCTTTGCAGGCGAGTGTGGATATGATGTTCAAAAGGTACAATAAGTAGCCCTTAAAATGGTGGATTTTCTTCACACCTCTAAGCATTCCATTTCTTGATCTCTTTCACACTCTTTTCTATTTGTTACTCATTATATTCGATTTGATAATTTGCCATATGGAGAAAAACAAATTTGAAATTCTAGATGGAGTAGCTTAATTTTGAGTGGTTCATTATTTGACATCTTTTTTGCAATATTTGAGTCTATTAAAAGATATTGATGAAAGTGTTACTAAGGGTCACATGTTATTCACTTAAAATATGATAAATCATAGTTATGGGTCAGCTTAATGGAACGTGAATGGTTCACTAGATGAAGTTCATTTCATATATATAAGACAAAACTACATCAAAATATTTAGTACATCTTTCTATTTTGAGTTTTGAGTTTTGGATTTATATATGTTAATTTCTACAATCTAAAGCATGTGCTAATGTGGATGTTAGTGAGTCAAATGAGATAAGCCCTATTGATTTGTATGACTTGATATGCAGCCAACCAATAATATTTAGAAAAAATTGTGGAGATTATGTTAATAGTATGTTAAAAATTATTAAAATATACCAAAGGTAGTTGCGTGGTTGATTTTTGAAACATTGTTCACGTTATAACCATGTTTAGGTTATGAATTGTTTTTAGTATTTATACTATATCTTTGAGAAGTATGGGGCATGAACATTCTTCCCATTATTTGCAGAAATTTTATGCCTTGTGTGCAATTTATGGGCAAATTCTTTGTGTGCAATTATTTGTTTTATATAACTAATGCAATAATCTTGGTATCATTTATTTTGTTCTATTGTGTAGGTATGTAATGTGCAATTTCCTTCCTTGTATATGCCAATCCTAATAATATTTCAACTTGAGCACCCCTCCCTAAACCACAACATTTGTCGTTGCTTATTTATAACAAATATGGACTTTATTTGTAAATTGGATGGTGATAGTGTATGTGGATGAGAGATTATGGGTATAGGAGGATATTAGGCTTCATCAAGGATATACGATGTAAAAGAGATAGATGATTCAATTGCGATATGTTTATAGAGAGTTGTGGTCTAATGTTGACAAAGACATTTTTGAAGATTTGTGTCCATTATGAGGAAGATGAATGTATAATCATACAGGAAATGATTGATAAAAATCTAGTTGTTAAGGCCATTTTCTAGTTACCTCCAATATATCTTGATCAATATGGCCTTTTTTCTCCAACAACTGCACATGGTGTTACGACAAAATCTACTACCTCCCAAATGATGTAAAGTCCCAAACATCAAGGGGCTAGTTTCGTGCAACTATGGAAGGCTACCCACTGTCACCTCAATAACTCTTCCTCACACTTTTGGTTGGCTCTTCTCCAACTCAAGGCCGCCCCCCAGCCCCCGCCGAAGATAGGATTGCTAAGGCTATAGAATGTAGGCTCAAGATGATTTTGTGAAGAGTTAGCCTAAGCAAAACAAATGGTTGTAGTGAAATGGAAATGAGAATGAAAGGAAAGGAAGAAGAGGGAACAAGGAAATGGGATGATATGGGACATGTTACCCCCTTAGACTAGGGGTAACTAAGGAGATCATGTCTCGAGGCAAATATGTAGCAGACATGGAGTGCCGAGAGCCAGATTGACTAGCATAGCCCTACATGGCCCCTCCTATCTTGACTCACACCATCGATCATCACCAACAACAGGGCAACATCCATCACACCGACATGGCCCCAGAGGACAGCAGGTCTTGCTTCATAAGGTAATAAGTTCGGTTTCATGGTAAGTGCCACTTTAATAATTGAAGCATTTGAATATGTTGCAAAGAATCCTTTCTTGATTATAGAATGTTTGCTTGGAAACTATACCCTTTGCCTTATTTAACCTTGGTGGGTGTCATCATGTCCTAGTAAGTTGGTCACCCTCAGGAATGGGGTGCTACTAGGGGGTTCCTTGAAGAGTCATCGTACCATTCCCGATCATACTTATCACTTTTTGTACTTCTTCCATTTCGTCTCCTCACCTTTTGGGTTTTCAGGCTTATTGACCCAAGAAGGGCATGCACCTTATTTCATGGGAAGAAGGGGCCATTAGGCTCGGAGGTGCCCTAGAAAAAACATCATGCAATAAAAGCTCGCCCTGGGATCTCGAGAGCAATGAAACGCTGTTATGAACATAAATATATATAAATAGATATTCATAACATAATAATTAATTAATAAATAATAACTATTAATAATGAAAGGACATGTCTCAAAGGACATGACTATTGGTTAAGGGCACCCATGCGTGGGTATATAAACGAGCCCTCATTCTCAATTGTAATAATCTTATCTATTCATATTTTATATATTATTTACAGTGCTACATGGATTACTTTGTTATATTCCAAGTATTTTGGATAACTCTTGTGTGAGCGAACTTTGTTCGTCTCATTTGGTATCAGAGGTGCGTTTTTCTGATCCTGGCCTTTGGCTACTCTCTTTATCAGACCTTGTCTGAACCGACTTTTAGCCAACCCCATTGTTTCAGAGTTTCTCTGAGAAATTTGGTCTTTGACCACCAACCAGGCCCTTGGCCATTCAAAATTTCAAAGTTCTTAGCAAACTTCGGTCTTTGACCAATTCATGCTATTTACCGTTTAAAAAATCAAATTCTATTGAAGAAATATTCCGCTGCAAGTTCAAAGAAAGCTTGAAAATCAAGAACGTGAATTACAAAACATAATTTTTTGGAAGAATATAAATACAGCTCGAAGAAAAAAAAAGACCATAGCAATTAGAAGTTCTCTAAAAGTTATTCCGCTGCGAACTACAAAGAATTTCACTCTACAAACTGCCAAAAGAAAAAAAAGAGAGAGAGAGAACGTTCTAATATAATAATAATAAAAAAAAAGAAGGTATCATAGCATAGATTCACCAGATTTGAGTTCACTACAACTGTAAAGAAACTAAAACGACTATCCAAACAACAGTTGCTTCACAAAACTGAATCGCAAGGGTACAGGAGTCCAAAGTCACCACTACAGGGAATGCCTGAAATTCTGTTGTCTGAGATCTGATCCATGTCAATTGCAGATATGTAATAATCGGTCCAAAAAAAAAATATCGCAGACAGTCAATCTTAGCCACCAGAACCAGTATAAGTGTTGACAGGGCTGCCAATTGCATTAATTTAACTAGTCATTCCTAAAACACAACAAAGACTTTTACCAAAGGAAGAACGAGATTGGTTATTCGTGATATCATTGCAACGGAGCTGCCATTAAAAATTGTCCCGTGGAACTCGTGAAGTGATACGT
>JZKD02S1425732.1:0-11110 GCA_000966675.3 Picea glauca | reverse complement strand
TGAGAAGAGATGTGACAACTAAGCTCATTCGCAAGAAGATGAGTAAAATGAGGCTATGAAGGAATTTTTACAATAAACATGAATTCCAAAACCCTAGACATCCAAAAACCTAACCCTAGGAGATGAAGCGTCAAAAGTCATGTGGGCCCCGTTGGGGTAAGTTAGTGCATCAACTTCCCGAGGTCGTAACTTTTGCATACGAACTTTGTTTAGGGAGCACGATAGCTTGTTGGAAAGGTCTTGATGGGGAGCTTCATGTAGGGGGCTCAATCAAAGCCTAGGGTTATCATTGAGGTGCTTGATCATGAAAAAACATCGTTTAGGCCCTCAAAATGGCCCTGGAAGTTTGGGACCCGAAAAACTGCTAAAAATAGTAAGTTGCCAAAAAAATGATTTGAGCTAGTTGGAATAGGTGGGTGGCCACTGAGATCCTCCTGGATCATTATCAATTTCATTAAATCCTCAAATTTGCATGCAAGGGATATCATTTTTAGTATTGTTCACTTATAACAACAATGAAGTTATATATGTAATGGGGTTGTGGCAATAACAACCTTTGATCATGTGAGGCATATATTTGAATATGAAGAGAAGGTTTTCCAACAATTTTCATAGCACAAAACCATAATTCAAGAGCATGTAAGCATTAAGGCACACCCATGAAAAAGAAAATGTGCACTAGATAACCCACCATACAAACCCATGCACCACCAAGATCAAGAAGGCACCCACCGAGAGCATCAATGATCCATCAAGGAGGATCACTATGCCCAACAATTCTCAAGCCAAGAAAATTCCTCGTAATTCACCCCTACAAAGCTACCTTTACCACTCAAGTGAATTGAGGGATCACATATAGCTCCTACTTGGTGACATGTGCTCTCAGGAGAAGAGTGCACAAGAACCCAAAAATCTCCTAAATTGTACTTGTGAGAGAACCCATCCAAGAAAGAGGAAAGTGGATGGATGGTATATGTCTCATCTCATCCAAATTATTACATAAAAAGCACGCTTTGTGAGAAACAAAAGGCATAAGTCATCAATGCCATAAACACATTAAAAATGTTCATAATAGAGAGCTTATTCCTCCTAATGCCTTTTCAAAGAATAATTATTCCTACTCCTACTCTACATGAGCAAAACACAAATGCTAAGTGTAGTCATATAACCAATGGAGCCACCCTAGATCTTTGTTCACATACATTATCCTTCATATATGTTTGCTAATTAACCAAAACAGGGATATTTTCATCATTTCATACATGAGGGTTGGAATCTTCATGAGTACAATGTTGGAAATTGAAGAACCCTCGTGAATATACCTTACAAAATTATAATTATACCGAGGATTAGAACATTTATCATCTACCCAAAGTTATATAGGACTATAATAAACCTCTTGAGGACATAGTAAAACATCAAAAATTGGAAAATCTACATTATCCCCAAGGGGAAGTTTGGACTCCTCGACAACAACTTTACCTTGAAAATAGCATGAGGATACATTGCATTGTACATTTGTTGGTATGCCCATTGTTAAAGGCTCAAAATCATCATGAAGAGATTTCATGTATAATTCTACTTCACTTGTTTCATTATATGTGTCATAATTTGGACTTCCTATGATTCCCAATAACACTTATCCAAATTAGCATTTTCTTTACCATCCATTTCTTCACTAGAATCAAAATCTGAATTTGAATTTTCCTTAGCCTTAGAAATTTGAAGAAAAATGGAGCTTACCAAACCTTCTTGGATTGATGACGAAGGAGACATATCTTCAATGATGAGTTCTTGATCTTCCACGTATGCTTGATCCTAAAGAGTTGGCTCCTATATGTCTTCAACAAGATGCCCTTCACTTGATTGATCTTCAATAATGGATGTAGCAGGTGCTTCTTCTTCTTTTGGGAGGGAAAATATGGTATGTTTAATAAACATCTAAATTTCCTCATCTTCAAGATGAGGCTCTCGATACTTGATGAATAATCTCAAAAAAATTGCAAGTGGGATGATTGCTCCTACTAGATCATCATAAAACCAATCATTTTCCTTGTCTTCCAAAGTGCATGAAAATTTCAGCATCCAAACATCCTCATGGATAATATAAGATTCTTCTATAACCCTATTGAAAGACATAATATGTGACAAAGGGAACTTATTATTTCCATGAAATGAGCCAATAAAATCCAGCAACTCTTCATGATAACCTTCATGTGGAGCTCCTAGAATATTTGAACAACTAAGAGGAGCATGCCAATAATTCCAAGCCTATGTTGTTTCCATACTTCAACTCTTCAAAATCTGAAAGTAAATATGCAAAAGTACCTTGTTGGAGCAGGAATTTTTGGGAGTTAAGCGCAGAATGGGCCAAAGGGAACAACGTGCGCTGGAAAAGAAGGAAGATCAGCGCGACAAAGGGAAAAATAAGCAAGGCATCGAGAAAGAAGGAAGTCAAAGCAAGGATGAAGACCAACCGCACGAAAGGCACTTGGAATGTGGGCAAGTGGAGTCCACTTAGGGTTAGGGTTTTTTTCAATGTAAGGGTTTTTACCCACTCTTGGTAGTATAAATAGAAGATGTATGAGGTAGATTAAGGCAGCATATCATTGTCTTTGGTGTCCTTTTTGAGAGAGAGAACTTACTTTTGGAGAGTCTTTTTTGAGTCTAAGGTTTTGTATTATGGAGAGTTGCGGAGCTCAGATGGAGTCAATGTTGAGATGTAACTGAGGGTCAGGTCGCAAGATGTGGAGTTTGGTGCGACGTTGGTCATCCTCACAAGCACTAGTCATACCTTATGATGTAATGCACACAGCATTATTTTGATGAAGAATGAATAAAGCAGAAGATATTTGTGGATGTAGCCCAGGGGGGTGAACCATGCACGCACCAGTAGATTAATGTAGAATGTATGTCATTGAATGGATAAAGTGATAGATATGATGACTATTATGGAAAAATGCATGTTAAATTAGAATAGTAGTAAAAATAGCATCCCCAATCCCTTCCATGACTGTAAACATTTGTGTCCAGCAGTCCCCCATAAACCATCTCGGGTGAGACTGCATTGTGCACTTTGTGCGTGATGTAGCCTTCTGGTTTACCAAAAGGGTCGATGGTGAAAAGGGTTTTGTTGGAGAACTAAGGTAGAACCCGGGTCAGCCCATACATCCAACAAATGGTTATGTTGTGGGCTGGAACTTAGAAGGACAAGCTATAAGGGGTTTGGTGAAGAATATGCAATGGTATAAAGGGATGCTTAGGCCATGGAATCCTATGAAGCAAGAGATTGAAATATGGTTAGAAACAAAGTAGTTGGAGTTTGCACATAAACATAATAAGTGTTCCAGATACACATCGCTCCAGTATCTGCAGAGGTATGTGTTTATTGATTTGCATGAAGCATATTTTTTTTACTTTCTAGAGTTATTAAAAAAATGGTTATTGAGGTTGAAGGATACCCATCCAACTAATCAGATTAAGACATTAGAGTGGACTGCTAAAAATATTGTGTGATTGGAAAGGGTTAATAACAAATTCACGCGCACAGTGGATTTCTGGTTAGACAATATTACTGTAGGATTTATCACTGAGTTTGCAGTAGATACAATGAAGTCATATACTACTACAAAGCAGGATTTCTTGAGGGGACCCAGAGGGAGGTACATCAGATCACTCTAGACATCGATCAAGATTTTATTACATGTTAAAGGCATGATGACCATGGAATCAGACAGCTAGATCACTCTGTGCGCATGGGGGAGTTGGGGGAAGCACTAAGGAAGATATGAGATATGGAGAAGGATCTGGAGAGTAGCCAGAAGAAGGAAGCAATGTACCCCATCATGATGGATGATGAACAGACTAGGGAAATCATAAGGAAAGCAGGTGTGATGCGCAGCAGATGACCCTACCAGTATAAGATGAATAGAAAAAAGAGGGTAGTAGCTAAGTGAGAGGGCTTGGACCATGATGAGGAAGATGTAGAGGCTATCCGCACCACGGGGAAGATTCAGGATATATTGTGCACCACATATGAGAGGAAAACCATAGGTCATGGGTCTGATGCAAAAGAAGGTTGTCCATTCCAGATCCGAATTAGTGTGGAACCCACAACCCCATGTGAAACTAAGACAACTGAAGAAGAAAAACTAGTTAACCAACAAGTGATTAGTTGTAGAAGAATTTTTACATGACGTGGGTCCACTAGCAGGAGTGTAAGTTTAGCAAGTAGCAGTCAAGTATCTACATCACGCAGAGGTGGTAGTTCAACAAATTCCATAATGGCAGGACAAGGTCCAACTATTAGGTTACCAGAATTCCAAGGGGACGGGTCAGATGATCTAGAAAAGCATTTGTTTATTTGTGAAAAGATATGGACAACAAAATGGATTACAGATGAAGATACAAAGGTTGTGTAGTTGGAAATCACATTCAGAGATCGCGCATTAGACTGGTACATGGGTCTCGCAACAAATAATCCAATGGGAACACCTACGGTTGTAGCATAGGTAAAGAGGCAGTGAATAAATGAATTTCAGAAGACCAGTTTATGAACAAAATGATAGAGATCAAGTAGAAAACAGAAGAATCAGTCTAAGAAGTGGACCAGAAGTTCAAGAGGCTAAAAGGTAAGTTAAAGTAAACTATTATTGATACACAACATAGACATTTGTTTTTTAATTCTTTGTTGCCACACTTGAAGTATCCTTTGAGACAATAGAAATTCCAGAGCCAAGTTGAGGCTATGCAAACAACATTGTGGTTAGACGAAAATCAGTACAAGCATACAGATCCAGTTGTGGAAGAGTTGAAGCAAGATCTGAAGAGCTTAACATTCCAGTTAAATCAGAACAAAGGAAAGGAGAAAATAGAAGATGTCTAGTGTACCATGTGCAAGACAGAAGGCCATCACAAGAATGATTGTCCATTATTTGCACAGTATATTGGAGTGGGTATTCCAAACCCTTTAGCTTCAGGAGGACCATGGTGTGATATTTTCAAAACACATGGGCATAATCCCTATAATTGCTCCTTGATGCAGAAATATCATACAGTACCGAAGAGTACATTTTGCAACTTTTGTAAGTCAAATGGACATGAAGACAAGGATTGTAAAACCTTAGAGATGATGAAAGAAAGGATTGCAGATACATATAGGGTGCAAGTTGAACAGGTAACAGGACAATCTGCGCAGCAGCCACAGTATAACAACGCGCAGCAGCCATAGTATAATCATGCACAACAGTTTCAAGCACAACCACAGTATAACAATGTGCAGTAGTTTGGAGCACCACCACAGTAGTGCACAACACCATCGTAGTACAATAACATGCAGCCACAATATAATCAAGGACCTTAATATAATGCACCGCGTAGAGATAATCAGGGCACCAAAGGAGGAGGTTGTGGAGGAAGAGCCTTTGAAGGAGGTCAAGGACTAGTTGTTTGTCATAATATTAAGAAATCGGGGCATTATGCAAGAGACTTCCCACATCCACCTGCGACATGTATGTATTTTCGCACAGTAGACCATGAAACAGAAGATTGTCTGACAGTTTTGATAAAGATACAGGACAAGATGAACCAGATCAATCAGAATGTGCGATGGATTGGGGTGGAAAACAAAGAAGAGGATTGGAAGAATATTAACATAGTTACTAGAGGTGGAGCTAATAAAGGAGAAGGTGAAACAAAGAAGGATCAAGATCAATACTAGTGGGTCAGGAAGAATATAGCGCCTGAACAGAAGTTTGATGCATGCAAAGAGAAAGAGATATTCAGAGAGGCTAGGAAGGATATTCTGAAAGAACATATTAAGTCTACTTCAGGGACAAAACCAGAAGATGAGATACTAGTATATGGCATGCCCTCATTATTTGATCAAACAAATCAAGAGCAGTCTTCAGAACAATTAAGCAACTTAACTTTTTGGGAGCATGTGTAAAATTGTTGAATGATAAAAATTCCTTACAAGTACTGCAGAATTTGTTAGAAAAGTGTAATTTTGGGGAAGAAGGGTTAAAAAGAGTGAATTGAGTCCATAAGAAGAGAAGAACCAATAGGAAATTCAGATTGAATGCCAACATAGGAGATTTCAATATGGGGGATATCATACTAGACCTAGGATCTATAGTCAATGTTCTGCCAAATAAGACTTGGGAAGCTATGGGATAACCTCAACTGGGGTATTCACCTATTTAGTTGAAGTTGGAAAATCGACACAGAGTGGTGCCAATTGGCAAGTTGAAGGGGATTCCAGTGGATCTAGATGGTACGCACACCATGGAAAACTTTGAAGTCATTGACATAGTAGATAATACTTCTCCATATCTAGCTTTGTTGGGTCTGGATTGGAATTTTGAAAACCATGCTATTATCAATTTTGAAGACAAGAAAAAGGATCTTTGAATCTGGCAAACACGGAGTTATTGCACCATTGGATTCCTCAAAAGGAGACAAGTATGTAGAACCTGCAACAGACAATATTCTTACAAAAGATGTAAATCGGTTATATAGAACAACCGCGCACAAAGAAGATTATATCAACCCAACTACACATAGCATGCACAATTGGAGGAGTATCAGTTCTTGTGTTTCAGACTCTGACACGTGACTAGAGAATTGGCAGCAACGACTACATGAATTATCTACCAGAATATGTGCCAGAATGATGCGTGCGTTGAGATGGGTTGGCATAGAAGTAAGAGAACCTCCTACTTTTTATGGATTGAATGATTTAGAATAATTTTTAATGAAGTTTGAGGTAGAGGTTTTGGAAAACTAGAGATTACCAACATTAGATATTTCTTTAAAATCTACACCCACAAGATGGTGGGGTACACACAAGAAAAAGATCAACAATTGGTTTCAGTGCAAAAGGTTATTGCGCATCATATTCGGCGCAGAGTAGGAGCATAGATACGAGGAGAAATATGAGGGATTTGAACAACCTCGAGAACATATAGATAAGTGCATAATTCAATGGATATCAGTACCACTAGAAGAATGGCCACACCATTTTATTCACACACTAGAAGTCATTACGAAGAACTAGTGCACAGAACAGGAACAACACAAAGAAATTGTTAACTGGGAAGAGATCCAATAGAATTTCATAGTTACATTTTCCTCTGAGCATGACAGTCCAGAGATCGATATAGCGTTGAAAGTGGTAAGAGACAAGATATTTGAAGAACCGAAATTTGAAATAATCCCAGCATATCAGAAGCAGGCTAGACAGACAATTAAACAATTGCTACATTGATCATGTCGCGGAAGAAGAAGATCCAGCAGAAGATAATCTGTGCAATATACAGATCCCAGAAGTGGAAGGTGAAAGGGAAATAGAAGGTCCCAAGCTAGATTCAGGAGATTATGTTGCACCAGTAAATATCAAGAAGGTAAAGATTGGAGCTGCAGAAAACCCAAAAATGGCAAGTATTGGAGATCATTGGGATAATCAGACAGTAGAAAGGATTACAAAACTATTGTGCGAGTGCAGTGAGTTATTCCCAATGAAATTCTTAGAGATGAAGGGGTTAATAGGAGAGATAGGAGAGATGAAGATCCCTTTCAAGCCAGAAGCAAGACCTATTAGACAAATACCTTACAAATTGAACCCAATATACAAACAAAAATTAAAGGCAGAAATTGACAAGATGCTAGAAGTTGGTGTCATAGAACATGTAGAAGAGTCAGAATGGATCAATCCTATGGTGGTGTAGAAAAATAAGCAAGGAGGGATTAGGATTTATGTAGATTTGAGAAAATTGAATGATGCTTGCCTACATGATCATTTTCCTACCCCATTTACAGACGAAGTTTTGGAGAATGTAGGGGCTCAAGAAGCTTATTCTTTTATAGATGGATTCTCGGGATATCATCTGATTAGGATAGCACCAGAAGACAAACACAAGACTACATTTTCTACAGAGTGGGGATCATTTCAGTATACAGTTATGTCATTTATATTGAAGAATGCACTAGCCATTTTTTCAAGAGTAGTAGTAGCAGCTTTTAAACACTTCATTCATAAGTTTTTGGAGGTTTTCTTGGATGATTGGACAATGTTCAGTTTGTTCGAAGATCACATGGAAGTATTAAGGCTGATGTTGGACAGATGCAGATAGTGTTAGATATCATTAAATATCAAGAAATGTGTTTTCAACGCACCTTTTGGGATTTTTTTAAGACATGTGGTCTGTAAACAATGTCTTCTGGTGAATCTTGCTAAAATTGTTGTCATAGTTAACTTACCACCACCAAAGTCAGTGCGCTAGTTGAAGAGTACACTTGGCCATACAGGATATTACAGGAAGTTCACAAGAGAATATGCACAGATTATTGCGCCAATGGTGAAGTTGTTGAAGAAAGACACTAAGTATCAGAGGAATGATGAATGCCAACATAGTTTGGATATATTGAAGGAGAAGATGGTTATTACGTCGATTTTATTGTTTCCAGATTGGGAAAAATAATTTCATGTGCATGTGGATGCATTTGTAATAGCATTAGGATCAATATTAACCCAAACAGCAGAAGGTGATATAGATAACTCTATTGCATTAGAAAGCAGAAAGTTATCATATTCATAAAAAAACTATAACACTACAGAAAAAGAAGGATTAGCTATGGTGTATGCTTTGCAGAAATATAGACATTACTTGTTAGGGCAACATTTCAAGATGTTTACATATCATTCTGCTCTAAGATATTTAGTCAATAATCCAGTGTTGAGGGGAAGGATATGCAGATGGCTACTATTGTTTCAAGAATTTGATTTTGAAATAGTGGTGTAGCCTGGAAGATTGAATGCAGGACCACATCACTTATCCAAGATAACTAATGGAGAAGAACCCAATAACTTGGAAGAAAACTTTCCAAATGCACAATTTTTTTCAGTACAAATAACTGATGATCCAGATTTAGGAGCGGAACGAATTGATTAACAGACTGAATACAATAAACACAGAGATATGAAGAATAACACAGATATTCAATGAACAATATCTTCTATTGAATAATGAAATAGGTTGAAACTGTAAAACTGCAGAACTGAAACACTTGCTCGAATGGTGGTAGCTATCTCTAAGAAAAGATGTGGCTACTACATGCATCCATCTGAGCAGAATGGATTACAATGAGGCTCCATAGGCATTTTTTATATTACTCGTGAATGTCAAAACACTAGACATCCAAAAACCTAACCCTAGAAGGTGAAACGCCAAAAGTCATGTGGGACCCTATGGGTAAGTTGGTGTAAGTTGGTACCTCAACTTTACAGGGTCGTAACTTTTGCATACGACCTCCGTTTGGGCGCGTGATAGCCCGTTGGAAAGGTCTTTCAGAGACCTACACATTCTATCGTCAAACTCTGACTCTGTCTACAGCTTGACTATGGTGAGCCAAAAAAACATTGTTTAGGCCTCCAAAATGGCCATGGAAGTACAGCAAGATGTGTTGACATGAAAACATACAAACTAAGCTAGTTGGATTAGGCAAGAGGCCACCAATATCCACCTGGAGGATGTGTGTGGCTTCAGACAGCCCCAGAAGTGTAGAACCCACAATTAAAAAGAAGTACAAAAGAATGTGTTGAACAAAAACAAACAAGAGGAGCCAATTGGAATAGGTGGGTGGCCACCAATATCCACCTGGATCAATCCTCCCCGCTTAGGAAGCAATGGTCTCCATTGCATTGAGTTTCCCCGTCAGGTGAGGAAAATTCTATTCGATTTGGCCCTAGGTGAGCCACTTACCTTGGTGTAGGAGTTTCCCTACCTTAACAACCCGATAAATTTGGATCCTCTGCTGGTGAGTGCCCTTGACATGTGTGTCCACTATCTGATCAGTGGATGCTTGTTCCATGTAGTCAAGGTTGAGCTCTATGGGTGTCAGTTGTTCTATGATCTTTGAGGTGTCCAATAATGGTGGAAAATATGGTCGAAGGAGGCCCACATTGAACATTGGATGCATGCCAAGGAAGGGTGGAGTGTTGAGCTCAAAAGCATTGCTACCCATAGCCTTGATAATAGTGTAAGGCCCATAATGAAGTGGGCGTAGCTTCCAATGGGGTCCGGTGAGATGCTCCTTCTACAAATGTAACTAAACTTTGTCGCCAAACTGAAACTGTTGTGGTACCTTGTGTTGATCATGGTGTTTCTTTTACTTAGCATTGGATTTCTGCAAAATCTCTTGGACCTGTTGGTGGATGTGTTGAATCTGCTCAATGAATCCGGTGGCTTTGTCTATTGCATACTGATCATGGGAAGAGTATGTATGGGTGGTGGCAAGAGGACGTGCAACATCAATGGGTCCCAAGGGTTGGAATCCAAGACCCACCTGTAATGGGCTATGGTTGGTGGAGCTATGGAGAGCCATGTTTTAACTGTGTTGAACATAGGGGAGACTCTCGTCCCATGTACATGGATGATTAGAATTTTACATGCACAGGATGTGCACAATCATCCAATTGACGACCTATGTTTGGTCGTTTGTTTGGGGGTGGAAAGTAGTGGATTTTTTGAGCTTGGTGTCCAATAGTGACCAGAGACTCGACCAAAATGTGTTGAGGAACCTGTTGTACCAGTCAGAGATGATGGTTTGTGGTATCCCAAAGTGGACCCACGCTCATTCGAAGAAGAGCTTGGCAATATTTGTCACTGTCATATTCTTCTTGCAGGTTGTGAGAATGGCCATCTTCGAAAATCGATCAACGACCACAAATACGCAATCATTTCCTTGCTTGGTGGACGAAAGGCCCGACATGTAATCCATTAAGATGGATTCCCAAGGATTCTCAGGAGTAGGAAGAGGGGTGTATAAGCCTTGATTCTTGATGGCTAGCTTGGCAATGGCAAAGGAAGTGAAATATTTGATATACTTGCTGACATCTTGTCAAAGTTTTGCCAATAAAAAAGTTTTTGAAGAACAACCACAGTTTTCTCCATGCCAAAATGTCTTGCCATCCGAATATAGTGGGCTTCCCAAATCAGCTTTGCACGCTCGCTTGTAGGAACACAGAGATGGCCCAAGTGGGATAAGAGTATGTCCTGAATGTGAAAATGGGTGACAGTCGCGCCTGTACCCAATAGTTGATATGTGGTGG
>JZKD02S1425721.1:0-11111 GCA_000966675.3 Picea glauca | reverse complement strand
AATTTGGTAATTATATTGAAAGGCATCTACAGCCGGAAACAGGCGTAGCTATTGGAGTTATGAGTATTTTGTTTTTGGTCTTTAAATATTTGATCTCACATATTGGGCATTTTCATTTGTCAAAGGAAATTGTTACCATTTTATCCATGATTTTGATGGACATTGTCTGCATGTGTACTTATTGAAAGCACATTTATAATGTTGGAAATATACTATTGCATATGCATGCCGGTAGTGGTAATGGAAATAATCCTCTTTGTGTTGGTTATTTTAATACAAAAGAACTATTTGAATAAATATATTGTGAATCCCGACGTTGTGTTGTTTATGTGCAAACGATGTGATGGTGAGTGAGGTTGTTTCACATGTGATTAATGCACAAATCTAGACAATGAGCAATGTGGAAATGCATTGTGACTATTCTAAGTGGAATTTTGGTTAAAACATACAAGCCAATAAATGGATATCATATAGAGAGGGAGGCGAGGGAGAAGAGATTGAGTTACCTCCAGAAAAGGAGGAAGAACTACCTTCAGTGTTAGAGGGAGAAGAGACAAAGGAGGATTCACCTCCAACTCTAGAGGGAGTAGTTGTTGAACCACTCTCAGTTCCAAGACTGACATTCTTCTATGGCACATGTAGTGACCTGATTAGAAGAATGGTCCCTATAGCCCATGGCGTGACATTCTCCTTGAAGGGTCCTATGTGGACTAGTAGGAGGGAATGTAGAATTCATCATGATGTCCCTCATAAGGTCAGATGAAGGAACCAAGACATTGGTTTCACGAGGGAACCTCGATATGTCCTAGAGAAGACATTGGTTCCATGAGGGAACCTCAATATGTCTTAGACATGTGTTCCATGAGGGCACCACGAGGGAACTAGATATGTCCTAGAGAAGACATTGGTTCCATGAGGGAACCTCTATATGTCTTAGACATGTGTTCCATGAGGGAACCATGAGGGAACTCGAGGTGCTTAAGGTTCTTTCCACATGTCAGTTAGCATCAGGATGATATTCACTCACAGGGTTGTACCTGTACTGACTCTGGTGTAGTCTTTTTCCTAGTCATGGAGATTTAACAAGGAATGATAAAGACTCAAGATGCTAGAGGTTATCACATGCAGACCCATAGTGATCTTGATCTCAGAGAGAGTCAATTGGATTAGATGGAGAGATGCAGAAAGAGTTTCTCCTCGGTTCAGGTAGGAGAGAGACATCTCCCAAGACTAACAGACAAGTGTCATGAGTCCAGGGCGAAGTTTGTATATTTTAGAGACAAGATTGGCATGATGCAGAATGTATCCCTCGTTGAGAAGGAGTGTTGATGTTTGGACAACATTGAGAAGACATTCTCTTAGATTAATAATCAATACTATAATTATTGATTATTAAACAATATATATACATATAAGTAAATGATAAAAATAAATAGTTATTGATTATCCAAGGGATGGATTTTAATGGATGGTAACCATATGTTCTCTATATATGGAACACTCATCATTGTAATAATATATCTATCATACATATAATCTCATATGAAAAATCAACAATAGCAAGGTTGTAGGAACCATTGCCACTCTTGTGGAGAAAAGTGAACCATGCATTCAACTGGAAGCATCGAAAGATAAGGATTGTTGCAGAAGACCATCCATATCCTCACTTGGGGCATTCGTACCGAGGGAAAGAGATGACCAAGGTGCAAAGATGACTAGCAATTTTAACTTGGAAGAAGAAGAAGAAGAAGTGGGCAGGGAGGACTGAGATCCGAAAACAATCGTTATTTTTTGCCGGAAGGTCATGGGGATTTATGACTTTCATTTAATAGTGGAACAACTTGAGAAGTTAGGTTGATTGTCGAATGAAGTCAGAATGAACTTGAGGTGTCTGTGAAATGAGCATAAGTCAGACACCACGTTTTCCCGTAGCCTCAAAGGTGGCTACTGGGCTTACGTTGTGTATTGAACCAAGAAGAGCATGAGCACATTGCCATGAAGAGGCAATGCGGCCCTGAGTGCCACAAAAGTAGCACAAAATGATGAGGAGATCACTAGTTGGAAACAGATGTGAAGACATAAACACAACCATAAATGATTGGTTTGGAGGTGACAAAACACATTCTCATGGATTGGGCATGACAGTTGGACTACCTACCCAACTAGTTCAAGGCATGGGGGATATCAATGTGCGGAGGCATTGATAGGTTGATCATAGTATGTATGTGTAGTATGCCATGGAGGATCCAATTCCTAGATGAGGGTCACTTCGTGGAAATGAATGCCATTGATGATCACAACAAATGAAGCATGTTGGGATTGTCAGGAAGACAATGACTTTGAGTGGGGGAGGGTGTAACGCCTCAAGAGTTCTTTCGAGCACGCGCTCTCTCCTTCCACGAGCCAAGATGATGAGTTGCGAGAGTTAGAGGGTGCCTAGACTCTTTATAGAAAAATTTGGGATCTTTGGACGTTGTCATGCCAAAGACAACTTTTCTAAGACTTGACTTATGGTGGAGGGTGACTTAACCGAAGTGGCGAGTTGAGTGGGTGACCCATGGTGGCCATGGGAACCCTCATTGACAAACGAAGATTTGGACGACGGATGCTCCGAAAACATGAGTTCCCAATTGACCAAAATTTAGAATGAAGGTTTGTGGCAACTCCATGCCTTGGGTGCGCACCAAGGGGAGTCGACCGAACGAACGGACGTGAAGTAAACTTGGGCACCCAAAACTGAAAATGAGGAATTCAACCAAGAAAGGAAAGGCACACTTGGGTGAGTCAATAGAAAGGTTGCATCTCATCGTGGTGAAAGGGCGCATCCGTTGGGCATGCGCCTATATAAGCCAAGTGAGAGAGTCATTTGGAGGGATCGATTAATCAAGAAATTAACCAAGGATTCATCTAAGGGAATATGAGGCAAGTCTGAATTGAGCTAAGGGGGAAGGCGAAATTGGCATAATTGCAAGCAGCTTGGCTATGAAGGACGAAGGAGAGACAATCGTTTTTTCTTGTATATGAGGTGACAAAGGAAGGGTGCACAAGGAGGTAGCTCACCGAAAGGGAGTTGTATGGTTTTCATTCAAGTTTTTTTGTAACATAGCGAAATCTCTTCTTGTATAAACTTTCTTCTGTGGCACAAGTGTTCGGCTCGACACATCGTTGTTCTGTTAATAAATAATATTTTGGGTGTTAGGCTAGTTTGGCAGCCCACATATATGTTTCGGTTGTTTTGTATGAATGGTTTCTCTTTATTGTTGAAATAATTCTAAAACGTTGGTGCTACACGATAATTATGAGTGTTGGGTGTTTCCGCCACCCAATCGCAGGCTTTCCATGCCCGTGGCAACTAGGGTATAAAGAGTAGTTGGATTCTAAAACTCTAGTTAAAACCTAAAAGTGACACCTTTCACTACAAAGAAACAACTCAACTTTAATTCAAAATAATGAACCCTCGTAAGAAGCAAAATAACTAGCAAATGCATGATAGAATAAAGGAAAGAATGGAAATTCAAGTTAACGTAAGTGGTAAGAGAAACTTTGGTTGATAGCATCATGTGAAGATTTGTATAAAATGATAACATTATGCGGCCTCAATAAAAATTTAAGATCAAAATAAACATAGGGTTTATTGGGAACAAGAATCAATTTGAACTTTAACATAAGGAATGTTTTATGAATATGTGCCTAAATGTGGAGAAGCTATTGTTTACCTTAAAATTTTGAATCTTCATGCTTATTTTACATATGTTTGAAGGTATTATTTTGAATATGTTTTTAAAACTTTATGATATTTGTATATAATTTTTTTTTGCCTTTAACATGGATTTTTGGTAGCCTTACTTTGATTGGGGTGGATTAAAACAAGTCAAACCATGACTCTACATAACTACATATGTAAGATACATTTTCTATTTATGTTTATTTAAAAGTTGAATAAAACATATAATCTTAAGAATACAAGCTTCTTTGAGTGGGCCCACTATAACTTGATCACGAAAATATGGATTATTGTCCTTAAATGAATAGTGGAATTTAAACAATGCTATGAAAATAACAATTAGTGTAGAAAGTACAAATTTATGAAGATTAATAAATAGGTATATGATATGGAAATATCAAGATGCGATGATTTAGAGAAGAGACACTAGGGTGGAATGATGGAAGGGAAAAGAGGTTAAATGAAAAGGGAAATGTTGAATGCGATATCGAGTTACCCTATAATGAGAATACCAAAGTGGTGATGGGGTAGAAGAACTCATGACGATGAGTTCCCTATAGGTGTTTTTTGCTATGTACCTAAGAGTATAAGATGAGGTGCCAGGTATGTGGGGAATACCCTTGAGAAAGGCTTGATGTAATTAGTTGTATTAACTAATGGTGGAAAAAAGATGGCGATTCACTATAACGAGTATACTTGGATGTGAAACCCTTGAATTGACACATTGGAAAATTGTCATAAGAAAATGATTGTAAATAAGGAAGGAAGGAATCCTTAATAAATTGATGTTAATGGGTGGTTTGATCCAAGGATTACAAGTAGAAATGGGGTATGCTTAATTATGACTAGTACATTGTTGAACTAGGTCTTATATTGATGATGGTCCACAAATAAAGGGGGTTAACAATGTTAAAATTGATGGGTTTAAATGAGATATTGTATCTAGTTTGATGAAATCTGGGGCTAAGGTCTCTCAAAATTAATAATACATGTATGTCACAACAACATAATGTGAATTTGTGGTAGTGGTCCTTGAACAAGGTTGAGAATGGTGACAATATTTCAATGATGTGATGGAGCTTGACATGATGGGATAACACAAAGTAGCAAATGACCATGTCACCTGATTTGACACCAAGGGATGAGGGAAAAAGGGGTTCACCTTTAGATGAGATGAAATGGGGAATTTACTATTAAGTGAAGGGAAAGTGTGGTATGATGAAATCCCGATGGGTTAGGCCAATTGGTTCTAATGGAGTATTTCAAGGTGGAGTCCACTATGGAGTATTCAAATCTAGTATGCCTAAGTCCTACTACACTACTAGATTATATTATGGCTAGCCATTGAGCCACCCTCCATCCATATATTTCAAGGAAGAGAGGGGGATCCAATGAGGTTTTCCATGAAAAAAAGTGTATGAAAGGTCAAGTTCAAAATTTTAAACTTTAGTAAACTAAAAAATTGTCACGATTGAAAATTGAACTTTAACACATAAATGTGAATGTTGAATCTTTGGTAGACATAATTATCAATTATTGAAAAGAGTAATTTATTAAAAAGGAGATTATTGAAGGAAGGTGTACCCAAGGGACTTATTGACCATTCAAATTATTTATGTTGTGCATGAAAGGGAGGGTGTTGGTTGAAGGCACATAACCTTGACATCTTGAAAGAAATCCTTGATATTGGAAAAGGAAAGAATTCACGATTGGTTTTGAGTACTAGATCCCTAGTTGATCCAAAATTCCTTTGATGTCAATTAGTTCTTGTGTAGACACTAACATCCGACCATATTTGGGAAATTAAGATTGTCAATAATATTTGCAAATTATCATGTGAAAACACTTATTTATCCAAAACTTCATTAACTGATAAATATGACTTGCAAAAATAAGAGTGCCAAAATAGAGAGAAATAGAGACAACAAATAACAAGGCTCATTACACATTTTGATAACTAAGTTCACCCATCTTGGGCTACGTCTTCGAGTCCACTTCCAAATAGTGATACCGCTCCATTAATGCTCAAATGCTCGATACAATGATGACTTACAATGAAAAATTTGAAGACACACTTCATTTCTACTACTCAATCCAAGAAATAGAGGTTACCATTGAATTCCTCATGAAATTCTGAGAAAAATGAGTATAAACTTGACTATGTTCTTAACAAGTGCTTAAAGACCCCCTTTGGCGCATAACGAGACTATGGGTCTCATACATGAAAAATGGTAATAAGACTTTAATACATATAAATTTTCCACATAACCAACATCACCATTAGATTCATCTTGAAAAACTGAGAAAAATGAGTATAAACACTGTATACTTCTCATGGCAAGGAAAATGATGCAACATAACTCACTATGAGTTCTTGGCATGCAAAACGAGACAAATGTAAAAATTCTGGTAAAAAATACCACCTCGCGATTTGTGCCATACCTCTTCATGCATTTCCATGCCCCGTACTCTACCGTACCATACACACCGTACCTCTCCTCGATCTGGGCACCAATTTATATAGGACGCAAACCCCCAACCACAAGCCGAGAATTTCGGATGGTTTGTTTTTAAAACATAAATATATATTTTTTGGGTTGGTTCAACCAACCAATAATTGTGGCACAATGGTAGGAAGATTATGTTAATGAATTGGGAGTATTAGCGAGCGGGTCGGGGGTTCAAACCCCACCGAGCCAAATAAAATTTGATCCACAGGCCTTCATGGTCTTCTTGTAGGTGCCACATGGCACCACCTGATTGGTCCATGTGGTAGCCTATGATTGGGCATTATTTCCAATTGTATCCCTACCACATGGCATCACTGGATTAGGCCATGTGATGTACGGCCCTGCCATGTCACTGCTAACTGTACCTGCCACATGTATGTCACATCGTCATATAACCTGCCACATTATCTATATGGATGAAACGTGTCATTTTTTTATTGGTCCAACTAGATGCATGAAAGTTCCATTTCTAGGTGACACATGACAGCCCCCGGTGCTTCCATGTTAACATGTTGACGTCACCTGTCCATGTGTCACTCTCAGAGCTTGTCATTTGTTGTACAGATGTTGACGTCATCCTGTCATGTTGACTGTATAGAAGGACACATGTCATCCTTTGATTTTTCCATATCAACTGTACGGATACCATGTGTCATCCTGTGGTGTGAAACATCAACACACTAACGTTATGCTGACATCATTTGTATGGACTTCCATGTCATCATTTTGCCATGTTTTTGCCGTAACTTTGAAAGGCCATAAATTTCTCATATGACGTCTGTTTGAGGTGATTCAAGCATCGTTGGAAAGCTCTCATCAAGATCTACACAATGAAGTCGTTTTGAAGAGAATTTGAGAAGAAATTGTTTTGTGCATATTGGATCCTCCATGATCACCAATGGCAGTTTATCTAACCAAATCGCTAGTGTAGGTACTAATTCATGGTACATACAACATGTTCTTATATTATTATTGGTATTCTTAGTGCATTTTTGGTGCATGCGTATGATTTATGCATAGTTCGTCTTAGTTGGGTTGATTGGTAAACTTGCCTAAGGATCAAGAGGGACTATATAGGGGAAGGAAGCACTAGATCATGTGGGAGGTGCAATTTCCATATTTCCCTAGACATCTAATTGATTATTGAGCATGGATAGCTTGTCATCTTAACTAGATTCATTTGGCTCTGAGGAGGGAGAAATTGTACCATCCCTTTTCACTTACTTGATTATTCCTTGCATGAAGAGGCATAATTTGGGCTTATTAAAACTTTGGATACACTACTTATGTTTAGAATATTATGATTATTATTTTTAAATACATCTTATATTTACAAAAATATATTTACAAACAATAATTAAGTTAAAATTGGAAGGATATGTACAATGGGAATCATACCCTCTTCCATAATACTATTAAAACTAAGATAAAATCATAGCAAGCTATGAAATCTAGAGATTCAGAATCTTTGATCAATAGAGTGCCCTTGGCTAAGAGTTGATGAAATACCCCATCCCACACATAGAACAAAAAGTAGACAATGAACTAACCTCATGTTCCAAAACATATTTACACCTAATCTTCCATATAATGAATAATGTCAAAATATAAAAGCAATGTCATATCCCAAGGAAGGTGCTATAGTGGGAAACCCCCCCTATGGACTACACTAGGGTTCAACATGTAGGCATATCTAACTGTCTAAAAGTCTCCTACTTTTTAGACTACCCCAAATATACCCCACATTCATGCATGAAATACAAAGTGAAAAGATCCGGTAACTTTACCTTTTACTCCGCGTCTGATGTCGATCGTTTCACGTTTGATTGCTTCGCTGACTATAAGCCTCCTCCTAGATAAACAAGGAACTACAAACATGCATCTCATATATAAATCATGGGTTAGATGTTAGAATAAAGCATAAATCAAACACAAAGATTTGAGACATCATATTTCAGGACAAAAAAAGTATTCCTTTTATTGATATCACAATGTTTACTTACAATGAGATCGACGACTGCTCCTCAAACCTGGTCTGAGTTCCTCTTCACCAACCTCCAATTGCACTTCCTCGTATATTTCTCCTCTCAACCTCTCTCTAGGGAATGAAATAGGCTTATGATGGAGGAAAAAGGCAAGAATGGCAAATTCTAGTGCAAATCTCACAAGGTGGCTGCAAATTTTTGGGGCAAGGAGGGGATGTGAAACATGCAGAGTTTCATTGTTCTTATGCTTGGCTCTAGAATGAGACCCCAACACCTCCTTTTATATGAAAAAATGATGGTTATTTGGTTGGGTGACGGGCTATAGGTGGTGGGACAGTTGGGAAACTACCCAATATCTCATAATCTCAATGAATTCCTTGCAACTTTTGTGAGTATATGAAGGTTGTAATGGTGCATCTAGCATACGTACGCGAGCTTTAGTGGTGCAAAAAGCATTTTCACGCAGGCAGTAGTGGTGCATCAAGCATGTGTACGCAGGAAGTAGTGGCGCAAGACGCATACATCTTCAAAAATAGTGCTTTTAAGAAGAGTTGATCAAAGATGGCTTGGAAAAAATAGAAAGTAAGAGGGCCTGATTCCAGGTATGCATGCATGGTGCAATTTAGGGTTATAAAATAAGGTAGTACAAACTAGAGAACATCAATCACCAAATAATGAAAAATGTCAATGAACCTTTCCCTGAAGTAGAATTGAATACTAATTCTCAAAATATCTCCAACAATGTTTGGAAAACTAGCAGTCCCAAAACATATGCTTTGTGGTCTACAAGCAATGATAGAACTGATAGAGGCCATGAAAGAACAAACAGTGACTGTAATGTCCCCATTTTTTGATGTTTCTATGTTATAGAGTGGGACACATGCCAGAGTAGCCAGATGAGGGTGATAATGAATTCAAGAGGTATTGAGGGGTTTTATTGGGGCCGACTTGCATTATTAGTCACATTTCATCATCATGATCCATTTCGCATAGCTTTTCTTTGGTTTCATTGCATTCCGTTGATTTCCGTAATTTTGAGTTATTATGGAGCATATTTTAATTAAATTCACTAAGGAGGTCATTTTGGGAATAATACTTGAAGAAACATCTTAGTGTAATAACTCATCGGAATTAGGAGGAAGAGCACTACAGGATAAGATGATGAGAAGTGACTTTCAGTGGTCAGAGAAGCCATAAGGACAAATAAATCACTTTTTAGAGGAAAAAATGTTAATTAATTAATAAAGTGATTTTATGAAGGAATATTAAAAATAAAGTAAAATACACTTGGAGAGAAAAGATGAAAAAGAGTATAAAAGAGAGATAGGGGCTTCTATTCTCTCATTATGTTGTTTGATATTTTGATGTCTAGCTTCTTAGCTAGAGAGCCCATGGTACTTGGGGTTTTTCAGGGTTTTGACTGAATAAACCCTAGAGATCAATAAGGGAGTGAAATATTCTCTTTTTATTTATCCAAGCTTGGCCAAGGAGGTGAAAGATTCATCCCTCATCATTCTACTTCAGTTTCTATTCAGTTCAGAGGCAATTTGAGGAAGCGAGGCACAATTTTAGTGGTTTCCGGCACGTTGGGCGCATCATTGGAGGAAGGAGGGTTCAATTTTCTTAGAGGTGGCTATATATTCAGTAGAGATCCTTACATGGGTGATTTCTACCATCCTAGCACATTTTTTCATCAGTGTGTGAGGGAATTCTTCATCATATTTATTTTATCTTCTAGAGGGGCGTACTTCTTTTCAGGAGGGAACACTGTTCTTAGTGGATCTAGTGACTTGGAGTGGGAGATCACTTGCAATATCTAGGAGATCCATCATAGGGGTTTTCTATCCTTATATATACATTTTGAAAGCTTTGATCCAGGTGGATGTCGGTGGCCACCCAACTTTTCCAACTCGCTCAAAATAGTTTTCTGGCAATTTTGGCAATTTACTAGTTTTAGCAGTTTTTAACTTCCAGAGCCATTTCGAGGGCCTAAATGAAGATTTTTTGGGATCGAGCTTCTCAATGAAAGCCAAAGGATCTATTTGAGCCCCCAAAATGAATCTCCTCAACGATACCTTTCCAACTAGCTATCGTGCACCTAAAACAAAGATCGTATGCAAAAGTTACGACCCCAGGAAGTTGATGTACTAACTTACCCAAACGAGGTCCACATGACTTTTGGCGCTTCATATCCTAGGGTTAAGTTTTTGGATGTATAGG
Source organism: Picea glauca (assembly GCA_000966675.3). Taxonomy (NCBI): domain Eukaryota; kingdom Viridiplantae; phylum Streptophyta; class Pinopsida; order Pinales; family Pinaceae; genus Picea; species Picea glauca. The sequence goes on along the minus strand of JZKD02S1425721.1, from coordinate 672 downwards.
GTTTTTTACATTCCTGTTTATGTAAAAAGGCCTTCAGAACCTCATCTCAGTAGAGGTCATCAAGCATCTGGCCCTGCCAACAATGCCGCACCCACAACCCTACACCATTGGATAGCTCCGCCAAGGAAGAAATCTCCACGTCAACCAACAATGTCGACTGTCGTATGTCATCAAGCCCTTGAAAGACGAGGTATTGTGTGATGTTTCTCCTCTCAAAGTTTGTAATGTTCTTTTGGCCCAACCTTATTTATGGAAACTTCATGATGTATATGAGTCTAGGCCTTGTAGTGTTATTATTACTTTGAACATGAAATTGTATAGGATACTAGAGGAAGTCCCTCCTAGTGCTATTTCCTTGATCTCTGCCAAGCAATGTAGGGAGGTCATCTCTCAGACCGTTAAATTTTGTCTTCTTCTTGATTCGCTCTCAGAGTGAGTGAAATATCGCAGCCACATCCAGGGCCTCCGTGGACGATCTCTCCACGCAACATAAGCAACTGGATAAGGTCGTGGAACAATACTCAGATATCTTATACTCTCCTACTGGGAGTACCTCTGCACTTCTAGGTCAAGCATGCCATCGATATAACCCCAGACACATCGCTACCCAATGGGCCAGTCTACTGCCACTCTTTGTTAGAAAATGAGGAGATCAAGAGTCAGATCCAAGAA
>JZKD02S1425710.1:0-11111 GCA_000966675.3 Picea glauca | reverse complement strand
CCAGCTGCTTTTACCCCCTGGGCCTTTAGCCCCTTCTTCCCACAAGACAAGATGTACCCTGGAAGGTCATCCTAATGGCCAGACTAGGGGAATGGGATGGATGAGTGGGATATAACATGGAAAAGGTGATAAGATGGTGGGAGCAGACGATGACTCTGAAAACTCCCCTTGGTGGCTAACCAAAACCCATGAATACCGACTTTCTAAGTTGCCCCATCAATCACCCCAACAATGGTCAAGAGGATTACTGTAAGATCCAAGCAGTCATCCGAAATGAAAGGAACCTAATGCATACATAAGAAAGTTATAATGATCAAATATGACACATACCATGATACCTCGGACCAATTACCTCATGGAGCAAGAGTCCTCTCTGATGCAAGCCCAGGCCGGTAGTGATGGAATATGGTACTGCTGACAGGACAAAACTGGCTGAGAAGAAGAAACATGGGCCCTCCAGGGCCATGCTCAAGTCGCTCCTACACTCGGTACTCCATGTCTAGGACCATCTGGGCCTCAAGACATGATCTCCTAGTTATCCCTAGATATCGGGGATAACAGTTCCTCAGCGAGCTTAATATCCTAGCGGCTATGTTTCCTCCCAGCGTTTAGACTGAATGAAGGAGGTGTGGGCCCATAACCTGTTAGAATATAGAAGAATGTGTGCTCATTTTACCATTGACAATACCCTCGTCACTCAACCATAGGCCGAAGCCACCCTCCGAGCACCTTAACCTTGACTGAGAATTACTCTGGAAGCAAACCCTAGGCTAGATATCCAAACAAGGTGTAGCACATCTTCTTCCAAAGATAGTGCACCAACAATAGTTGATCAGATAGTCCAAACCCTAGTCAAGAGATAGTCCAAGCCAACACCCAAACTGCTAGTTGCAGCAGCTGCACCTACAGCTCTCCTCCATACGTGTGCACCAAAATGGGAACTGCAGTGTGCACCAGTTGTTGCTCTGCAATTATGAGATGTGTCAAATGAGAATTGGCGCCCTGTATTTATAGTTGTTCTACCAGTTTTGTTGGGGCCGACTTCTCCTTCTGGATATGTGTATGTTCAGTATATCATTATTATTTATGGCCAACTTCTTCTCTTGGAGGCTAATAACCCNGGCCCTCCAGGGCCATGCTCAAGTCGCTCCTACTCTCGGTACTCCATGTCTAGGACCATGTGGGCCTCGAGACATGATCTCCTAGTTATCCCTAGATATCGGGGATAACAGTTCCTCAGCGAGCTTAATATCCTAGCGGCTATGTTTCCTTCCAGTGTTTAGACTGAATGAAGGAGGTGTGGGCCCATAACCTGTTAGAATATAGAAGAATGTGTTCTCATTTTACCATTGACGATACCCTCGTCACTCAACCATAGGCCGAAGCCACCCTCCGAGCACGTTAACCTTGACTGAGAATTACTCTGGAAGCAAACCCTAGGCTAGATATCCAAACAAGGTGTAGCACATCTTCTTCCAAAGATAGTGCACCAACAATAGTTGATCAGACAGTCCAAACCCTAGCCAACAGATAGTCCAAGCCAACACCCAAACTGCTAGTTCCAGCAGCTGCACCTACAGCTCTCCTCCATACGTGTGCACCAAAATGGGAACTGCAGTGTGCACCAGTTGTTGCTCTGCAATTATGAGATGTGTCAAATGAGAACTGGCGCCCTGCATTTATAGTTGTTCTACCAGTTTTGTTGGGGCCGACTTCTCCTTCTGGATATGTGTATGTTCAGTATATCATTATTATTTATGGCCAACTTCTTCTCTTGGAGGCTAATAACCCANAGCACACCATATTCTATATTCTAACAGTAAATACCTCCCGCAGCTACCATAACATTAACACAGGGATACAGGGGGCTTGCGAGGCTTGGAAGGGATGCCTTTCAGGCCTAGGTTTGACTATTCCCTACCCAATCTAATTGAAGAATCCAACATGAAACAATTAACCAAGCTCTTGTGAATCAGCGTCAAAATGTATGGAGAACCTAGGTCTTCTCGGGCCTCGGTTCCAATTACCTCTACCTTTGTTTCCTCGACCATGAATATCTCGACTGAAAAAACTCATCCTGCATGTGTGATCGATTAGAAAATAGTCTTTTAAATAACCATACATGACAACTCTTAAAACTATGAATTATATTTGGCTCAGCAAAGTATCAAACTCATGCAATCTAATCCATACAAATTGTTTTACTGTTAATCAATCAGTAGGGGGGTGAAAAAGGGTTCTGGGATATGTGAGGGGTTTGTATTTAGAGAAAATATGATATAAGGAGGGGGGGGAATACATGGTCACTGCTCAATGACAACAACAATCAACTGAAAATCAAACTAATAAAACATCATTGTAATCCACACAAGATACTGCCACCTTCAACTGCCTTAGCACCGAAATTCTCTTGACTATAATCAATCTCAGAATAGGGAGTGAAAAAAATGAAATGGGAAGGTGATGGGATTTGTAATTAGCAGAAAATGAAATCATGGAAGGGAAGAAATATGATTATTGTTCATAAAATTAATTAAGTGATCCACAAAACATTATGTGAAAAGAGATGCATCAACCATCAATCATTTTGACCAAATAACAATTTTTTTTGCATTTAACTAGTTCTTTGTTCATAATGAAATATCCAACACAATGCCACCACAAGACAGTATGTATTCCACACAATTTGTTAGGGGTTTTGTTCCCTTCATTTACATTCTTTTCATTTTATAACAATTTTTTAACAGTACCCATTTCCAATCTGTAAACCATCAAAATCAACCACTACCCATACATTACTTCAATCAACAAATATACTTCAGTTCATATTTCCAAAAATAACAATGAAGTCACAGTATCACCACCATCNTCAATTATGCCTTCGATTATCATTGAGAACCTCGATCTCGAAAAACCTTCATTTAGGCCCTCAAAATGGCCCCGAAAGTTTAAACCTGCTAAAAATAGTAAATTGCCAGAAAGTTTTTTTGAGCCAATTGGAAAAGGTGGGTGGCCACCGATATCCACCTGGATCAATCCTCCCTCCTTAGGAAGCAATGGTCTCTATTGCATTGAGTTCTCGGGGGAGAAGGAAAAGCGTTTGTTGAATCTGCATCTTGGTGAGCTACTTGTCTTGTTGGAGACGTCGTGTTGCTCAGTTTGTGGAAGTCTATCACAAACTTGTTGAGGTTGAGGTTGTTCAACAAATCGAAATACATGAGAGGATGGTGTGCAGAAGGAATCTTTGCACTTTGTTGCAACCTTGTCGACCTGTTTCTGTTGGATAGAAGGTGCTTGAGGCAAGGTTGTAGTGGTTGCAATGTCCTTTTGTTCTCATTTTGAACAGATTGTGAGGAAGCTGAATTTTGCAGTATGAGATACTACCTTGCGACACTTTTTAGGTGGAACAGTAGTCGGAACTACCTCGGGTATTCTATAGAGATGACCCCCTAAAGTAACAATGCCACTACGGGGTCGAGACTTATAAACAACATGGCGTCTCCACATATATGGTTGGCCCAAGAGCACATCACAGACATCCAGTGGGGCAACATCACATAATACCTCATCCTTGAAGGGTTGAATGTCGTATGATAATTGACACTATTGGCTAACACGGAGATCTCGTCCTTGGCAAAGCCACCCAATGTTGTATGGTTGTGGGTGTGGTGCTGTCGACAATCCCAACTGTTTGACGACCTCTACTAAGATGAGGTTCTTCTGGCTTCTGCTATCAACAATAAAATGCAACAAGGTCCCCTTCACCCACATCTGTGAATGAAAAAGGCGCTCCCCCTCTTTAGGATTTGTTGGTTCTTCTGGTTGAATTGTTGCAATAGCGACGATAGTAGTGGGGTCTACGTCAATGATCTGTCTTTTACCATTATTTTCATAATCATATTTTGAATCAGGGTTCGGCTCTTTGTCTTTGATCTCGGCCACTAATGATTGTTTTGAGCAACATTCATCGGTGTTGTGCCATGGGATTTTGTGGAACTCACACCATTTTCAAGTGTCCTTCTTTGTCTTCCCGTGACCCTTCTTTTCCTGTGTCTTGGACTGGTTTTCGGGAAACTGTTTGTTAGGTTCGTCTTTGTCATACTTTGGTTGTTGCGGATTTGCAGACCAAAACTCTTGTTTGTTCTNGTAGAGCCCCACGGTATTTCAGAACCAAATGTCGCTCGGAGTCTTTGATACCCAGCTTGGTGCGCAAGGTATGGAAGGTATTGGTGAACTCCAGAACTGTTTGGCCCCTCTCTTGTCGTACTATGGTCCATCTCATGTACTGGTTCTCATAGTTGCCAATAGGGTAATATTGTTCTTTTATCTCATCCACAAAAAAATCCCAAGTGGGATCAGCCCCATATATTCCAGACTCCTCTTTGGAACTTTGATCCCAATAAGTTTCCCACCAATGTTTGACATGAGGGAGAGCTTTAAGGAGTGTGAAGGTGATCTTTTCTTTGTCAAAAAAATTGTGAACAGAGAAATAACCTTTTAGCAGAGTTAACCATTTTTCTAGGGCTTCTGCATCTATCTGTCCTTCAAATACAAAGATATCAAAGTTAACTTGTACCTTGAAAGGCGAGGTGCCTCCAAAGTGGCCACTTGATGAAGATGCACTTGATGCTATCGGTAGGCGTTGAAGGATGTGAGCAAAATTCTCTATCATTTCGTCCCTCTGTCGTGTGAGAGTCTGCTCAAACAATAGATTGATAGGATCGTCTGCTCCGTCGTTTTTCTTTTCTTCCGCCATTGAGGGTTTATTGGGTGTGCGAGAGAGATTATCTTCAAGAGAGACAAGCTCGAGACCCAACTTGCTATACTCGGACCTCATCAAGGACATGCATTGAAAAAACAATCAAGAGCAGCCTACTCTGATACCACTGATCCGGATTATTTTCGGCACGAAATGAGAGCGGAGATATAATAAAGAAATGCACGGAGATATTGCAGATATTCCAAAATATAACATAAATGTATCAGAGATGCAACCATAAACACAGATATACAGTAATACACGATTTATATTAATCAAAGAAATGTACAGAGACTGTAAAAATCCAGAGTGAAAGACTCGCTAGAATGGTGGCAACTTATCTCTGAGAAGAGATGTGACGACTAATCGCGTTCACAAAAAGATGATTACAATGAGGCTCTGAAGGTCTTTTTACAATAAACGGGAATGTCAAAAGTTTTAAACATCCAAAAACCTAACCCTAGGAGCTGAAGCGCCAAAAGTCACGTGAGCCCCGTTTGGGTAACTTAGTACATCAACTTCCTGGGGTCGTAACTTTTGCATACGATCTCCGTTTTAGGCGTATGATAGCTCGTTGGAAAGGTATCGTGGGAGAGATTCATTTTTGGAGCTCAATCATGCCTTCGATTATCATTAAGAACCTCGATCTCGAAAAACCTTCATTTAGGCCCTCAAAATGGCCTCGGAAGTTAAAACCTGCTAAAAATAGTAAATTGTCAAAATTATCAAAAAGTTGTTTTGAGCCAATTGGAAAAGGTAGGTGGCCACCGATATTCACCTGGATCAATTTATAAGTAAGGATGGTGCCTCACTTGTTCATTCACTCACTCACTCATCTAGTGCGCATCTTTTGAAGTCAGTTGTAGTTGTAGGAGGAAGGAGAAGAGAGGCACATGCATAAGTCCTAGTTTATTCTTGGTGGTCTGGTCTTAGTCTTGGCATTGTATTGGTAATCTATTATTGAGGAAGTTTTTGCTAGATTTTCTCCTCCATGAGGGTTTCCCGAGATAAAATGTTGTGTACCATGTGATTGTGTTTCTTTCAATGATCTGCTTTATGTTGTTGTTTTGGAAATGCATTGAAAACAGCGTTAATATTAACATGGTATCAGACTGACTAAATACAGCACCTTTCACTAGGTATCTAAAAACGTCACGATTGTCGTACAAGGAAATTAGGGCTTTTTACTGAAGAATGTTTTTTTTACCAAAAATCATCTAGGGAAGTGACCCTACCCTAGTGCATCCTTTGGAAGCTTGAGAACACCTTTTCAATGGCCAGGCTCTCCAGAAAGTCAAACCCTAGTTTTTACTGGAACAAGAAAACAAGGAAACCAAAACCAGTACCATTCCAAAAGTGCGCAAGTCAAGTTTTAAGGGGTAAAACTTGGAATTTTTTTAAATAGTCAGCACCAGCGAGCTCACCTCAACCCAATGCATCTCCTGGTAAGTTCAGATTCATTTTCTGGTCATTTTCCTAGCTCCGGGTCAAGATGTATGCAAGCACCAAGCTTGTTAACAAGTTAGAAGGTGTGGAAAATTTTCATGCCTGGAAGTATAGAATTGCACTCATTCTTGAAGAGAATGACCTTTCAAAATTCATAAAAGAAAATGTATCGGAACTCGAAGAAGAAGCAGCGAAAGAAAAGTACAAGAAGTATATGATTAGGGCCAAAAGAATACTTGCATATGACATTAAAGACCACTTGATCCCCCAAGTGTCTTCTAAGAATACTCCAAAAGATATGTTTGATGCCTTAACCAAAATGTATGAAGGAAATAACATCAACCAAAAGATGAATCTAAGAACCCAACTCAAGAATACAAAGATGCAGAAAGGAGAAACAGCTCAAGACTATTTCTCTGGGGTTTCTCAATTCAAGGAACAGTTAGAAGCAATTGGAGACAACTTAGATGAAGATAAACTTATAATGACAACTCTTAATGGTCTCACAAGACCTTGGGATGCATTCATTCAAACTCTTTGTCCAAGAAAAGAGAAACTTCAATTTGACAGTCTATGGGAAGAATGTGTTCAAGAAGAAGCAACAGTGACCAACCAAGAAGCCATACTATTAAAGGATGAAGATCAAGCTCTAGTTGCTCATGCTAAAGGAGCAAAGAAAAGGTCTCATTTCCAAAAGGAGACCCACCTTCATAAAGAATCTCACTCTCCAAAGAGATTCACCCACTTTAATAAAGAATCTCACCCTCCAAAGAGATTCCATAAATATCATAAGGATCAAAGAAAGGGAAAAGACGTATCCTCTTATGAATGTTATCATTGTAATAAGATGGGACACATTGTTAAGAACTGTTCTACCAGAAAGGAAGAATACAAGAAGAGAAATAACAAAAGACAACATTCCCATGGAGCTGAAGATGATGAGCCACCCAAGAAGCTGACTAAAGAAGAAATTGAAGATTATGTTTTGTTTTCTGCCCTCTCAGGGTCTATGATACCTGGAGAGGATACTTGGCTCATAGATAGCGGTGTCTCTAAGCACATGACAGGTCAGAAAAACATTCTCTCTGGCCTTATAGAAAAGGACTTCCCTCAAAAAGTTTCACTTGGAGATGATTATCAGTACCCTATCAAAGGAATGGGAGAATCCACCTACAAACTAGATTCATGAACTCCGATAAAGATGAAGGATGTACTCTATGTACCAGGTTTGACAAAGAACTTACTTTCTATCTCAGGCCTACGTAAGAAAGGTTTCAGGGTTGCATTCATAGATGGTGAAGTTCTTATGTGGCCTAAAGGAAAAACTATAGAAGATGCAATTGTTATTGGAACAGAAGAATGAGGTTTGTACAAGTTAAAAGGTCACTCAGATGTAGCCTTAACTCACTCTACTAAAATTCCTTGTGAACTTTGGCATAGAAGACTAGCTCACATCAACTACAAAGCTTTACCATATGTAAGCAAGGTAGTTACAGGTTTACCAGAATTTAAGGTTGATCATGAAGGTGTATACAAGGGATGTGCACAAGGAAAGAACATAAAGAATCATTTCCCAAAGAGTGACAGTGAAGTAGAAGGAATCTTGGAACTCATCCACTCATATGTTTTCGATCCAATGCCATCAACCTCTCTAAGCGGGTATGTATACTATGTATCATTTATTGATGATTACTCTCGTAAAACTTGGGTTTATTTCTTAAAATCAAAAGATGAAGTACTCGGAAAGTTCAAGGAATTCAAAGCCTTAATAGAAAACCTCTCCGAAAGAAAAAACAAGATACTCAGGTTGGATAATGGAGGAGAGTACACCTCAAATGAATTTAGAATATTTTGCAAAGATGTCGGGATTAAGAGGGAGCCCACCACTTGCTATAATCCTCAACAAAATGGTGTAGCAGAATGAAAGAATAGAACAATTATGGAGAAATTAAAACTATGATTCACAATTAAGATCTTCCAATGCACTTATGGGTTGAAGCAACAAGAACAACAGATTATGTCCAAAACAGAGTATCCCATAATGCACTTGAATTCAAAACCCCGGAAGAAATGTTCACTGGAAATAAGCCAGAAGTAAGCCATCTCAAAATATTTGGTTGTCCAGTAATTGTACACATTCCAAAAGAAAAGAGAACTAAGTTGGATCCCTCGAGAAAGAAGGGAATATTTATTGGACATTGTAAGGTCTCTAAGGCCTTCAAAACTTACATACCAGGTTACCATCATATTGAGATCAGCAAAGATGTAACCTTTGATGAAGATGCAAAACTCAAGAGATCAAGGAAATGTCATCTTGAAGAAGTATATGAAGAAGAAATTGTAGCTCCCAAAGTTGCAAAACCCGTGAAGGAAGTTACAATTAACCTTGATAATGAGATTCCAGAAGATTATGATAAAATCTCAAGAACCTCCCCGTATGGCGATCTTTCACAAGAGAAGAGTCATCTTGGGCGAAAGAACTTATACAAGATGCAGAGAAGTATGGTGCCCCAGAAGGAACCATGAGACAAAGCAAGAAACCTAAGCCATTTTCCAACTATATGGCCTTAATGTGTGATCTCATAGAAAATGAACCTACTTGCTTTGAAGAAGCCATTCAGAAGAAAGAATGGGTGGATGCCATGACAGAAGAATATCAGTGCATTATAAAGAATGATGTATGGGAAGTAGTTCTCAGACCAAAGAACAAAGATGTGGTATCTTCCAAGTGGATATACAAGATAAAACATGCAACAGACGGAAGTATTGAAAAACATAAAGCAAGTGTGGCTCGTGGTTTTTCTCAAAAGGAAGGTATTGGTTATGAAGAGACATTTTCTCCTATAGCCAGATACACTTCTATCAGAACCATCATAGCTCCTGCAGCGAAAATAAAGTGGAAGTTACACCAGATGGATGTGAAAACAGTCTTCTTAAATGGTGTTATTGAAGAAGAAGTGTATATAGAACAACCACGAGGGTTTAAAGCCGAAGATAAAAAGACTCATGTCTGCAAGTTGAAGAAAGCTATGTACAGCTTGAAGCAAGCTCCTAGAGCTTGGTATGGCAGAATTGATAGTTTCCTAACAAGCTTGGGCTTTACCAAGAGTAAAGCTAATTCTAACATTTACTTCAAGGTTATGAATGATGAGCCAGTTGTATTGCTACTATATGTAAATGATTTATTCCTGACAGGATAAGAAAAGCTCATCACAGATTGTAAAAAGAAGCTCGTTACAGAGTTTGAGATGAAAGACCTAGGCCCGATGCATTATTTCTTAAGTCTTGAAGTTTGGCAGAGCCCAGAGAAGATCTTCCTTAACCAAGGGAAGTATGCAGTTGAAACACTGAAGAGATTTGACATGTTGAAATGTAAATCCATGAACACACCCATGGAAACAAATTTGAATCTCTTAGTTGATACTTCGTCAGAGTTGATAGATGTTACTCTATACAGACAAATTATTGATTCGTTGATGTATCTGGCGAATAATAGGCCAAATATATGCGTTGTTGTGAACACCTTGAGTCAGTATTTGGTAGAGCCCAGACGTGTTCACCTTGTAGCTGCAAAGAATGTGATGAGATACCTTGAGGGTACGTTGGATTATGGTCTCTATTATACTGGAGATCATGACTTCATACTGTATGGTTATACTGATTCAGATTGGGCTGGAAGTGCTTCTAATAGAAAGAGCACTTCAGGATGTTGTTTCAGTTTGGGGTCAGCCATGACTTCATGGCAAAGCAGGAAGCAATCTAGTATTGCTCTTAGTACGGCAGAAGCGAAATACATTGCAACATGTTCCACCAGTTGTGAAGCCATATGGCTTCGGAAGTTGTTAACAGGTTTGTTCGATCTGGAGATGGAAGCCACCGTGATTCTATGTAATAACCAGAGTTGTATAAAGATGACGAAGAACCCAGTATTCCATGATAAGTCAAAGCACATAGAAATCCGGTATCGCTACATTTGTGATATGGTGCAAAGGGGAGTTGTAAAGCTCCAATATGTTGGCACAGATGAGCAGGTGGTAGATGTGTTGACCAAGCCTCTGTCTCGTGTGAAGTTTGAGTACATTCGAGACAAGCTTGGTATTGTCCAAAAGAACCTCCCTCGAAAGGGGGAGTGATGTTAATGATACTATAGTATACTGACCAACAGTGAGTAGCGCCGTTAAGATTTGATATCCTAGGGGATTGATCATCCCTAAGCAGATCTCGAAGGTCCGATAAGGACGGTCTATCAAAGTACATGTGCATGTATATGCCACCTATAATCAGTAGTAGTAGCTCTGTTAGGATTTTATATCCTAGGGAATCTTTTGATTCCTGGGCAGATCTCGAAGGTTTGGTAAGGACGATCTGTCAAAGTACAACGTGGTAGCTTATTAGGATTTTATATCCTAGGGAATCTTTTGATTCATGGGCAGATCCCGAAGGTCCGGTAAGGACGATCTGTCAGAGTACCACAAAATGTTATTGTTGCACCTACCTCATTTTGTTGCCATATGATGATGATGTTGTTATCTCAATCTCGTGCTGATGATGGTGTTGTTTCAGCCTCATGTTGTTGATGTTGTTTCAGCCTCGTGTTGTTGATGATGTTGTATCAGTCTCGTGTTGTTGATGATGATGTACCAGCCTTGTGTTGGTGATATTGTTGTCATAGCTTTATACTAATTGATGTTGATGCTTCAACTTCATGTTGATGATAATGATGATGATGATGATGATGATGCTACTCCAGCTCCATGTTGTGGATGATGATGATGATGCTACTCCAGCTCCATGTTGTGGATGAGAAAAACTTTCAATGATTTGTAGATGTGTCAGTCAGTGTTCTAGATGTTGATGATGATGTTGCCCTCTCTCTCTCATGATGATGTTGTATTGGGTTATGTCA
>JZKD02S1425699.1:0-11111 GCA_000966675.3 Picea glauca | reverse complement strand
TGATAGCTTGTCGACCAGACTCACATGTGGAATAGAGGGGTCACACATGACTACCAGAGATGTTGAAGGAGAGGTGTGGACAACAACCCTACAACAGCCTACTAGCACTCCTACCATGGCTCGAACTATAGGTTAATGACTACCTATTTTGAGAAGGCCCACGATGTCCTGAGGGTCGAGTGCGACAGTCACTCATGATGATTCTAAGGGGTGCACAATAAGACAGGGGCCTTATTCCTTAGAGGCCCTGAGTCTCCCACAACATCACCTGGCAGAGTATTTGACTCCAGGGGTTTTTGATGTCTACCAAGTCAGTCAAAAGGTGAGTGGCACCCTTGGAGCACGTGGTGCATCCTGAAGGTCACGTCGCGTAAGAAAAATGGAAAGAGTCTAGTGGCACCTTTGGAGCACATAGAGCATCTTGAAGGGCACGTCTCGTGGTTATTTAATAATTGGATAAACCTAGATGAATTTAAAACAAATAAAGTGTTAAGGAAGATTTGAAACCTTTCCCTCAACAAAAAAAATGTCGCCCAACCTAGGAAAATAAGGTCTAGATCTAAACTTTACTGGTGATAAAATTTTATCTTTTTTTTTTTTAAATATACAAATAAAAATATATATTTAAAAAAAATAATAATAATAGTCCCTGAGGTGTAGGAAAGTCGGTGACAGAGTGTGTTGTTAAGCCACTCCATGTTGTTAAAGTCACCGGTTCGAAACCTGCGTGGACAAAAAATCCAACCATGTTAAGGGTTGGTGTGGCTCAGGCCAGGTGCGATCCCCGGGTGATTTTGATGGCTTAGATGCCCCTGAGTCACGGTTTCTCAAGCCATAGGTTAATCGCGTAGCCAACAGGTCCCGCACAAATTAACAAACCAAATAATAATAATAATAATAATAATCTTCATTAATCTTATGACAAGAAGGGGGTAACCAATTAAATTGATTTATAAAATCTTTTCGGATAAAATTTAAAAAGGGGAATAATTGTTTTACTTATTATGCTAATTAAAATTTTATTCATTAGAAGGACAAGGGGAAAAAGGCAAGCTTCTGCACTTGCCTTTTTGAGTTTAAATAAGAAGGGTAAAAAGGGAAATCTAAAATAATTAGGAAACTAGGAAAAAGTAGGAAACATAAAAAGAAAGGGGAAACACAAGGAAAAGTTAGAAAATCTAACTTAGTAAGGTATCTAGCATTAAAGAACCTTCTAAGTTAAACTGATATAGTAATTTAATAATGGGAAAGGTCATTAAAACCTATAAGGGAATTTGGGGACACTTAGGAGCGATTCTGGGAATGACTGTAGGAGGGTGAGGGAAATAAGGGTAATTAATTAAATAAAGAAATTAGTTTTTGGAGGAATGAAGGGGATGGGTGACACATGTACCAGAAGGATTTTTATGAATTAATTTATTAAACATTAAATAAAATGAGATTTTGGGAAAGTAAGGGACTTAGAAACTCTATATAATGGAGGGAGGAAAATGATGATGGATATCTTATGTTTGCGTAACGTTACACTACAGAAATCTATACGTGACTAACATAGCTTGTGGGAGTTGGGATAGCCAGCTAGGTGAGGAGTGGTAGCTTGAACTTGCGAGGTGAGTTGGGAGCTAGTTGAACCTATGGATAGTGTGTATGGCTCCTTTGCAGATCGAGGGGATAAGGGGGAAGAAGAGTACCTCTACCATTAGATGGGAAGTATCGGTGAAGTCTCATCAGTCGGCAAGCGGGGGTTGCATGAAGCATGCAGGACATCAACTCAGGGAAAGTGACTGGGCAAAGGTATGCTTTCTTTATTTTTGCATGGTAGATTGTTAGTATGATTTATTCTTTTAGATCTGCATGTTTGATTTGGTAAGGAAATTGATTGTCTTAGCATTCTAGTTGATGACTGAATGTTTCCATATCCTTTAGCTTGATGATTGATTGACTCACATGGGCTTTGATTTCTGGCATGTCTTTACCGCCCCTTGGTTTATTGATTTGTGATTATTTTGGCTATTTTTTCCTTTCGTCCCTAGCTCATCAGTCCTCGCCTAAGGAGTCATCCATGAGCCTAATCTATGGTCATCACTTCGGCGTTAATAAACCTATGGATATCAACGCCTTGCTTTTCTGTGAGTGTATGATGAGCGAAGGACATTCCTATCAGCCGCCTACCTCCGTTGTTGTCCTTGGATGATTTTTTTGACTTGCGCCATCTAGCAAAGACCTCTACGTATGGGTTTCCTTGCCCTTGCCGGTTTATCTCTGCGCTGGTTTTGTTCTCCGTGCCTTAGGGGCTTAAACTTGGATCATTGCACTCTCTTACTGTTGTTTGCATTTTATTTTTTTATGCGTCTACGTTATTACACTAATCTCAGTGCTGGTTGGGTGTATGGACTGCGATTTCTTTATTTTATTAACTGCGATTCATTAGTTATTGAATTCCATTTCACTTGGTGATTGCGATCTACAATTTGATTTTTGTGTACGATTTTATAATGAGCAAATTATAATAAGGAACCAATATTTATAGTTTTAGGAAACATTATCATTTTTTATAATAATTGTGTGGTAGTGTACCAAAATGTTCTTGTTGGACATCGATTGTATTTGGCTTCTGGACAACGAGTTGTTAACCAGAACGACCACTGTTTTCCTTAAATTTGACTGCGTTATATATATATATGCTTTAAACTGGTTGAAGATGTTTTGACAACGTGCTTCCCTTGAGTGAAATTAGAATTTCTTTAATGTGTCATGTCCTCTTTGATTTCTCGTTTAAGTGAAGGGAAATGGTATTATGGTGTCCGCCATTTTAGTTAAGGGCATTTACGATTTGTATTTAATGTTAATGCGAAACTATATCTCGTTTATGTACAGCGATTGCCTTGTTTTTAAATGACAACAATCCAGTTCATATCTAGTGTGTGTGTGCAACAATTTGCTAAACCTTAATGATAGCAACGACATTCCTTTTTGGGGTGGTTGTACTGCATTTTCCCCTTAATTATTGAATGTGTGTTGTTTTTGAATAACCACGTTTTCCCCTTAATGTGTAGCATATTTGGTATTTGGTTGACTGCATTGTTGTTGCATGGATAGGATTTTCCTTTAATTTGATTGAGTTTGTTGACGACTGGGCACATTTTTCCATTCAATTTGTATACTATGTTTTGTTGATGTGTGGAACGAGTGGTTAATCTCAACAAATTTATGTATCCCTTCCTGCGTGGTTTGCGTTGATTTTTTTGTTGTCAAAAAATGACCACGAATTTGTTGATAAGTATCACAACAAAATGCCTTTAAATTTGATTGAGTTTTGTTGTTGATTGACCAGGTTTTGCCCTTAATTGTTGACTGTGTTGTTGTTGGAATGACCACATTTTTCCATTTAATTTTGAGTGCTTTTGTTGTTGAATGGGCATGATTTCCACCATTTGTGTACTCCATTTTGTTGATGTGTGGTACAACAATTTGCCTTTAAACTGTGACTGTGTTGTTGTTGAATGATCAGGAGCTGATCCTTCTGCGGTTTTGTATTTTCTTTTAACCTCCTTCAATTTGAGTGTACCCAGCATTCTCACTGCCCAACATAATTGCTACAACGACGTCTTTGGTCCATTAATTTCCATGTTATGTTCAACATCGAGTCAATGGACAACAGATTCCTTCTTAATGAGTATTTGCGAGTTAAATGGTCAGCAGTCATGTTAATTGCCCTGTTATTTGCTATATTAATTGTTATGTTAATTGTCATGCTAATTGCCATGTTATTTGCTACAACAAGTTAATGGTCAGCAGATTCCTTCTTAATAATTAATTGCCACAATGAGTTAAATGGTCAATAGTCGTGTTAATTGCCTTGTTATTGCTATATTAATTGTTATGTTAATTTTCATGTTATTTTCCTTTTTATTGCTATATTAATTGTTATGTTAATTGTCATGTTAATTGCCTTGTTAAATTTCTACAGTGATGTTAATAGTTAGCAGTTTCCTTATCAATGTTAATAGACAACTAGTATTGTTAGTTCGGTCAATATAGTTATACTACATGCTAAGATTTAATTGTTCATAAGTGTTATAATGGTAGCATTCTACTTTAGGATTGTTAATGTTTTTATTTAAGTTAATGGCTAGTTGGACGAAGATTTGGATCATTATAGAATTGTCCATTTAGGTTGTACTAACGATTAAAATTAGATTGGTGAGTAAAGACTAGATTGCCAATTTTAGACTTGCTAAATTGATTATAATTGAGGTTAGATTGTATTTATAATTATAGTTCTAGTATTGAATACTTAGACTTCCTTATTGATTGTATTAATGTTAAATTACTGGGTGCATTAATGACTATTTATAACTCTAGACGTGCCCCGTTTAGAATGGAAACCCATGTTAAAATAGATTCTAATCATTGACTAGTTTAGACTGGGTGATTGGTTGGGTCGTGGGTGATGTCGTGTACTGGCTTGTGTCATCCCTTGTCTTCATCCTCTGGCATTTCATCGACCTATTGTTGGGTTATGAGTGTGGTTTTCCTCTCGGTATTCGGTTTCTAGCGCGTCATATTTATCTAGAGTCCTTGGTCCATATAGGATGTGATGTGCCAAGGTTATTGACGCATCTATCACCTCGGGATGGAATGATATCTAATGAGGGGATCATGGCGTGCCTTACGAGATAGTGGAGATAGAGAACTTGGCCAGAGTTGGTGCATTCTGAGTGAGTGTGGACGAACATGGCAAGTTGCTTTAAGCGCATGGGTGGAACGATTTCATGCGTTTGGTTTGTGCACCTTTAGGTTCTAGCCTTGTTTGTTAAGGCCATTGTTTCGGGAAGGGATGTTGTCCTTTAAGCTTGTAGGCGTGTCTTGTTATGTCAGTCGGGTAGTCATTTTCTCCTTGTTGTCTACGCACATTTCACCTAGTTTCCCTTGTTCCTTTGTGTGGTGTCATAGTATCCTGCTGTCTGGACTGCATGCTTTCTTTCGTCATCAGTGTGTGGTTAACTATTGTTGTCCTCACCTCTTTCCTTTCAGAAAAAAAATTATTTTCACTTATGTCTCGCTTGTAGTCATAACCAAGGGGGCATTACATCTGGTATCGGAGCGGGGATTCAACCCACGACTTGGGATCACTATGACTTTCGTTGATTGGGTATTTGATTACAATGTTGCTAATTTAGTTGATTTGTATTCATGCAGGTAATCATGGTTAGAGGACATCGTGGAGGTAGACGATGGGGTGCTAGGGGTGGAAGCGTGAAGCCTCCAGTAACATCAACAACTGAGGGGCATAACCCCCAGGTAGATAAACAGGTTGTCGGGAAAGAGAAGATAGCAGTAGGTGATTTGGTTGGATTGATGAGATATTTTCAATGCATATATGAGGCACTGATCAACTGTTTGGACAGAGATAAGGCCAGAGCGTCGGCACCCCCTTAGGGTCCATCGAACGCTCCGGTTGGTACTAGTAGCATTCACCGTGAACTCGAGAAGGTTAAATTTCTCGAGTTCTTTGGTGCCCCATACGAAAAAGCTGCCAAGGCATGGTTGGAGAATATGGCGATGTGCTTTGCACTTCACGACTATACCTCCAACATGAAAGTTTGCATGGTGATATTTCAACTGAAGGGAAGAACTCTTCTAGGGTGGACGACACTCCTACCACAACTGAACATGGTCGTCAAAGACATGTCATGGGAACTTTTCAAGGAACGGTTCCGAGAGAGGTACCTATCAGAGGAATTCATTGAGCGTCAGCTCAACGAGTTTAACGCCTTACGACAGGGCGGTCGTACGATGCTCGATTACGAAGCCTATTTTATGGAGATACTATGGTATGCTCTGCATCTTAATACTAAGAAACTTAAGGTCAATAGGTTTATGTTCAGACTTAATGGAAACATACGTGCAAAGGTTAGGATTTTGATGCCTTAGAACTTGCATGATGTCATCCAGAAGGCCCTCATAGGAGAGGGGGAGCTTATTTGCAGGGATCAGAGAAGGACTCCAGCGATACTAGTAGGGTTGGTGTCATCTGGTATGCAGCAACATCAGACACCAGGTAGACATACGCTAGGATATCATGGCTTCCAAAGGGGATCCACTTTCACTACACCTTGATTACCGACGCCTCAACAACAAACACCTTATCAGGGACCACATCATCAACAATAACATCGACCGCAACAACAATAGTTTAGTCTTGTTCAACTGAATAGACCAAGATTCTAGGCTGGTGGGCCGTCATCTTTTACTTCAGGTACGAGGAGTACTGGACCAAAGAAGGGGTGTTAGATGTGTGGGGATCCACACTACCAACATTACTACCCTATGGAGAGGACTAGAGCATCTGGATCATTCAGACCCACTACCATGAGAGATATGGGCAAGGCCCATCGGATTCATGTAGCGGTGAATAACTGCCAGGCAGAGCACCAGTTGACTCTTCTCGAGACGTTAGGTACCATCGCTAACCAGACCCTTAGTATTTTGATAGATCCCAGTGGTACCGAGAGTTTCATTTCTGGTGCAACACTAAAAGGGATTAAGGTAAAGGAAGTCGAATAGGATGATTTTAGCGTCGTAGAGATGGATTATGGAGCCAAACAAAAGGTTGGAGGAAAGGTTATGGGTTGTACCCTTAACCTAGGAGAGTTTGTCACTAGGGCCAAACTATACATCTTGATCTTAGGATCTTATGATGTTGTGATTGGTATGGATTGGTTGGAATCGAAAGAGGCGATACTCAACTGTAAGAAGAAATAGTTGCCATTGGTTGATGACGATGCACAGAGACGTGTGATTGTAGGATGGAACCAGGGAGTTTCCCTGATGTTCATCTCTTCCTTGCAGCTACGAAAGACCATGCGCAAGGAGTGCAAGAATTATGTGATCCTTGCGTTAAACTAGAAGGCAGTAGCGGAAGGTCTAGAACACCTTCTGGTGGTGAGAGATTTTGCAAACATATTTTCATAGGAGTTACCTAAGATGCTACTAGAGAGGGAATTAGAGTTTACTATTAGCCTAAAATAGGGGACCAAACCGATATCTAGAACACCTTATCGGATGTCGACCTCGGAGTTATAGGAGTTGAGAATGAAACTGAAAGAATTGTTGGACCTAGGACTGATATGTCCAAGTGTGTCACCGTAGGGTGTGCCTATTATTTTAGTATGAAAGAAGGATGGGTCATGGAGGCTCTGCATTGACTGTTGTCAATTGAACAAGGCAACGATCAAGAATCAGTATCCGTTGTTGAGGATTGATGATCTGTTTGATCAGATGAAGGGTGCGATGGTCTTCTCAAAGATCGATTTACGATTAGGGTATCACCAGTTATGAATCAACGAGGATGATGTCCCTAAGACCGCCTTTAAGATGAGGTTTGGACATTACGAGTTTACTGTTTTACCATATGTACTGACAAACGCCCCATGGGTATTCATGATTTTGATGAACAGGGTGTTCTATGAGTACTTAGACAAGTTCATCCAAGTATTCATTGATGATATTTTGATTTACTCTTGGACAATGGAGGAGCATGACGAGCACTTACGTTTGGTACTACAGTGTCTGCGAGAACAAATTGTATGGGAAGTTGTCCAAATGCTCATTTTATCAATCGGAGATTCACTACTTAGGGCATGTCATCCCCAGCGAAGGTATTTCCATAAATCCAGCAAAGGTTGAGGCTATTATGGAGTGGCCTGTGGCGACAAATGTCCAATAAGTGTGTAGCTTCATGGGTTTAGTAGGATGCTATCAATGGTTCGTCGACGTATTTTTGAAGATAGAAAATCTGATCGTAGAATTGCAGAAGAAGAACAAGAATTTTGTTTGGATCGAGAAATGTGCAGAAGAATTTCAGAGGCTCAAGGAGTTGTTGACAACAACACCGATACTAAGGATCCCTGACATGGATGCAGAATTCTTGGTATGCACTAACACATCCAAGGAAGGCTTAGGTAGAGTCTTGATGCAAGACGGATGAGTGATCTCTTACATCTCAAGGAAACTAAGAAGGCATGAGGAGAACTACACGACGAATGATTTGGAGTTGTTAGCCATCGTATATACCTTGAAGGTTTGGAGACACTATATTGTTGCAAAAAAATTTGAACTAAATATGGACCACTGTGGACTACAACACATCTTTACACAAAGCGACCTAAACGCACGACAACGGCATGGTCAGAATTGCTTAGCAAGTACAACTTCGATATTACTTACATTAAAGGAATAGTGAACTCAATGGTAGATGCATTGAGTCAGAGACCACACAACTTTTCAGTGTTTCCTCCTCAGATGAACCTACGTAAAAATATTCTAACTTTAAAATGTTACAATGACTGGTACAAAGTGGTCGAGGGTTTTATTGGACAAAACACAATGATGGTACCAATATTTGAAGGATTTATGTTTGACAATGATGGATTATTGAGGTTTAAAAATTGGATTACGTACCACCGAACGACGAGTTGAGGAGATTGATCTTATGCGAGGCTCAGAGAGCAGTCTACATGGCTCACCCAGGAGTCACGAAGATGAGGGAAAACCTTAAACCCTTATTCTTCTGGAAGGGAATGAAGGTAGATATAGTCAACTATGTGGCCAGATGTCTAGAATGTCAGCAGGTAAAGGTTGAACATAGACATCCAGCAGGATTACTATAGCCACACACTATTCCAGAATCAAAATGGAAGGTTATTTCGATGGGTTTTATTGTTGGATTTCCACTAACAGCACGGAGACATGAATCTATTTTCGTAGTAGTAGACAGTCTGACAAAGAGTGCTCACATTATTAGTGTGATTATGATGTATCAAGAACCTGGCATAGCTAGAGTTCTGATCATTGAGATTGTGAGGCTTCATGGCGTGCCTAAGAGGATTATATCTGATCGATGATTAGTATTTACTAGACGATATTGGATGAGTTTCCAAGAGGCCTTGGGAACCCAACTTGAGTTTAGTACTACGTATCACCCGGAGACTGACGGGCAGACCAAATGAAAGAACCAAACCTTAGAGGACATGTTGTGCATGTATGTGATGGACCAACGAAAGTGTTGGGAATAATTATTTCCATTGGTGGAATTCGCTTATAACAACAGTTACCAAAGCACCATTAATATGGTGCCTTTCGATTCTCTTTACGGGTGACCATGTCGGATGCCTTTGAGTTAGGATCGCCTTAAGGATAGGGTCCTGGTGGGACCAGAAGCGATCCAAGAAATGGAGGAGGAAATGAAAAAAATAAGACAAAGGATTAAAGAAGCGCAAGATCGACAGAAGAGTTATGCTGATGTGCACCATGTCGAACATAGTTACGAGGTTGGCGATCGAGTCTTCTTGTGGGTAAAACCACATAAGATTTCGATCAAGTTTGGAAAGGGAGATAAACTCTCTCCTAGGTTTGTGGGACCTTTTGAGATCATGGAAAGAAAGGGGCCCATGGANTTAACCATCAAGTACACTAAAACATTGATTTAGCAAAGTCATGTATCCAAGTTTTATACACACATGGGTCATGCCAAACTTTGATCAAGTGGAGACATTAGGAATGCCATGTTGTCTACATAGAGAGGTAGGCTATTTGTCTTTTCTAAAATGAATTGTAAAAAGAATGTAACTTATTTAATTGTTTGTTTATATTTTATCAATCAACAATATTTACATTGTCGATTTATTTCGACCACATATTGACACATATTGACAAGTAGAAATGCTGTCAGATTTTTGTTGATTGAAAATTATAAATTAATACATGGTTGAAAACAAAACTCTAAATGTGACATTGCCATTTTTTTAAAGTTTAGATTAATAAATCAACAACTTTTACACTGTCAATTTCATTTCAAACCATGTATCTACAAACATAATTCTCTCACAGGTTTTTTAATCCTCTAGTAATGCATAGAGGATTGAAATTTATGCATTGATATATGGTTGAAGCTAAAATTAGGATCATAAACATTGTTGACTTTTGTTGAGTTTGGTTAGTTTAGAATAATCAATTGCAGATATTTACATTGCCAATTTTATTTTAAATCATGTATTGGTAAGAAGAAATGTTTCCATATTTTATCCAATCCTTTGCTAACATGTGGAGGACTGGAAATGAAATGTCGRCATATGATTGAAAAAAACACTAGMAACATAAGCATTTCCAAATTTRTGTTCCATTCTTTTAGTTTAAATTGATTGAATGACAAGCTATAAAGTCCATCCATCTAATTCATCTTGGTTTTATAATGGTCATTTCTCTAGGTGCACTATATAATGAATTCCATCTATGCATGATACATGGAGATCTAGAGAGTCTGAATATTATGCTCCCATATCGTCTNTGTCATTGTATTTCACAATAGATTTATATAGTGAGGTTTTGTTACATATGAAATCCAATTTTGCAACAAATTTATATGGTGAGTATTATTTTACTTGAGTTTGTAGACACATCCAAGCTTCGAGTTTATGCAAGTTATGTGATGGGTAATAATGGTGCGCACTACATTGGGAAATGTTTTAGTTGCATTATCTAGGGAGAGATATAGAGAACCACATGTTTTAGTTGAACCCTAATGTGCAATGGGTGGACATTGATATGCTTTAGATTGTATCCCATTAGGATGTACTATAGCACATTGTGAGACTCTTCGATGCATATTTTTACTTGCATGGGAGAAGTAGGTTGCATCATAAAGGCCAAGTATAGTTTTGTACAATTATGCATGCTTAAATTATTATTATTAATCATTAATTGATTATGGGAATATGTGTAGAATCGACACATTGATTTATAATTTTTTTTTTATTAACATGCAAATATATACATTACTTGATGATATGGACTTCATTTAGAGGATTCTTGTGCACTTACAATATATGGAGGCGACTTGGTTAATATATGGACTTGTGCACTTACAATATATGAAAGCGACTTGGTTAATATATGGTTGAATTCTAGAAGTTCAAATATAATTTTTTTGTGTTCTTACATATTTACAATTGGTTATTTCATCATAAATTTCTTCACATGTTTCCCATTCTTGTTCGATAGGGTAAAGAAAAGGGTGTTCCGGAAGATATTGAACTTGAAATTGAGAC
>JZKD02S1425688.1:0-11111 GCA_000966675.3 Picea glauca | reverse complement strand
CATAGATAACTGGCTAGTAGATTAATCCATAAAAAAGTAGGATATTGAAGAAATATTACATGAAATTTCCATTTATCTTCGTGACTTGGACAGTGAGTTGTTCAATATTAAAATCTGGCATGAAGTCAACGTGGCACCTATGAAAATTTACATCGAATAATGGTTTAAGAAGGCTATCGACAAACTGACAAATGCAGGGCAAGAAGTAGTTGAGACGGTTCCTATAACCTTCGATGAAAATGATAAAATGACATCAATGAGAACATGAAGAAGAGAGTGACCATCATAGTAAGTTTATGTTGATCACATCTTTATTTTCTTTATCAATTCCTTCATCCAGTCCCTCCACCTCTTTTACTAGAAAGGTTTAACTGAATACTGATAACTCATTTTTTTTCTTCTTACCAGGTCTTGTTGATTCTTCTATTGTCCACCGTCTTCTTTCTATAAGATTATTTCTTATATTTATTTGCTTTATGGTCTGTGGGAGCCCCAATCCCAGTATTTAAGACAAACACATTTACAATTTCAATAATATGTAACAGACTATATATTTTTTGAAATTTCAAGAGAACTACTTCAAGAACAATCTCGATTGTGCTTTGTAACCCTGTTTTCAGAATATAAAGTATTTGAGTTTTATTTGTCATTATATTTATTTGATTTTCCCATGTGTCCACTCTGTTAAATTTATCTTATGCATATGGATCATCTTCTTTTTTATTTTATGTGATCAGAAATATGTATCCAAACTATGATGGATGTGAGGAAATTTTGCTTATTTTCTTTAAATGTGTGATTCCTAGTCCTTTCTTGGGAACTTTCTTTAAAAATAAAACAAATTTTTTTTCCTTTTACCTTATTGTAATATTTATGTTTCTTTGAATTACTATAAAGGACTTCTGTCAAGTCCCACATTTTGAATATTTTAAAAAATCTCAAGAAAATCTAAAGAGTACCACCTCTATAAAAATGCAAGGGGATTACATCCTCGTGAGGTTTTCATTTCAGTCCTAATGGATTCAAGTGTTAACATTTTTGGACACCATACTGGGGACATGAATTAAAAATTTGGAACCTGGACCAACGTTTGTGAAGAATATATGACTTTACCCCAAGGTAATCAGCCCCATTTGGAAATTGGATTGAATAATAAACGAAGCATTCTACACCATTTGTACAATCTGGTAATAAAAATAGCCCATACTCGAGAAGAGTTAGAAGGGTCCTGGAAGCTCTTATTCCAAGAAGAAGAAAGAGAAATTCTTTGAACACAAAGTAGAGAGGAATGACAAGACCAAAGAAATCAAAGGTTGGCTAGAATAACACAAGAACAAGGTTGGGATTGAAGTTGGATGAATACAAGGGACCTATTACCAAAAGTAAAAGAAAAAAACTATCTATTATTAGAAGTGAAAAGTATAGACCTGAAGAATCCCCAGACATGGAAGAAAGAAACGAACAACCCTGAAATGAGCATCATAAGGAGAGACAAGGAGGTGGAACAGATGCTGCAAGAAATCAGGGAAAACCAGGATTTGAAAATTGGAGGGTAAGTGATTCCCCTCTAAATCTTAAAGGTGAGCAACATGATGTCTATGTTCTCCCTAAGGGCACCTTAAATGAATTTTATGGAGATGGAGCAATCAATGAAAAGATGATCCAGGTGGATATCGATGGCCACCCACCTTTTCCAACTCGCTCAAAATAGTTTTATGTCAATTTTGGCAATTTACTATTTTTAGTAGTTTTTAACTTCTAGGGCCATTTTGAGGGCCTAAATGAATTTTTTTCAGGATCGAGCTTATAAATGATATCCAAAGTCTCTAATTGAGACCCCAAAATGAATCTCCTCAATGATACCTTTCCAACGATCTATCGTGCGCCCCAAACGGAGATCATATGCAAACGTTACGACCCCAGGAAGTTGATGTACTAACTTACCCAAATGAGGCCCACATGACTTTTGGCGCTTCATCTCCTAGGGTTAGGTTTTTTGGATGTCTAGGGTTTGTGAATTATTTTTAAAAAGGCCTTCATAGCCTCATTGTAATCATCTTCTTGTGAATTTGAGTAGCCGTCACATCTCTTCTCAGAGATAAGTTGCCACCATTCTAGCGAGTCTTTCACTCTGTATTTTTACAGTCTCTATACATTTTTTTCATTAATACAAATCATGTATTGCTATATATCTGTGTTTATGTTTGCATCTTTGGTACATTTCTATTATATTATTGGATATTCGTGATATCTCTGTGCATTTCTTTATTATATCTATGCTCGCATTTCATGCCGAAAATAATTCGGATCAAAAGAGGCATCTGCACCTATTTCTTGATGTTTGTGATTTTCACCATGTTGAGTATGACAATTTCATGGTAAGGTTTTTTCTAAAAACCTTATCAATAAGATCATATGAATAGTATACAACATTTCCCAGTAGATCCATTCACTCATTTAATGACCTTGAAGCTATGTTCCTAATTATTTTTGCCCCTTCAATTTCTTATCATACCCTTCTCACCGATTTCACCCATATTAGTTTGAGGAAGAATGAAAGGATACAAGATTTTAATCTCGGGTTCAATAAAACCTTGAGTAGGATTCTAGAAGATAAAATACCAAATGACCCAGTCATTCTTGGTTGTTATAAGAATGCAATGCCCCCAAATGTAAAATATGCTATCAGAACATGCTAAATGGATACTTTGGAAGAGGAAATGAATAAAGCCACCGATATGGAAGAAATTATAATTGAAATGGCCGTTGACCCTAATATTATACTATGAAGAGTACAAAGGCAGCTAGAAGGATTAAATATTGATAACCAAGGAACTTTCAGTTCAATAAAGAACAAAGAATTCAAGCCTTGACTGGCTCAAAACCAAACGATGGGAGGAGGATTTTTCAATGGAACCATACCTAATGTAAAGGTTGATCTTGTGGCGGCACGGGAAACTTAGCAAAGAATCAAAATTGCACATATGAATAGAACCATCAAACAAATTCATAATGAGATAAATAGACTAAGAAGAGGATATAATTACATGCCAAATCCAAGAATGTCAATCTTAGAGAAAAGGAGAAACCCTCCCCAAGAAAACAGAGTGAGGTTTGAAAACATGGATAACCTACAAAGACCAAGCGTTTCCAAGTAGCCTACTCCAAATTTGATTGTTCTGGATGATGTCTATGATGATCAATTAATTGAGCAAGAGAATTATTGCTCACCTGATGAGAGCTTTGAAACTGTGCAGATGGACGGATGTGAGACCTCCATGTATATATTTGAAGAGGGTGACAATGATCCCAAATTGAAATAAAATGTCACCCAGACAAGAGGGTTTGTAAATAGACCAAAAAATAAAGGTGACTCTGATAAAGAGAACCAAAAATAAAAATTAAAGGAAAAAACAAATGAGAAAACAAGAAATGAGAAAGTGACGAATGGAATTGGAAGTAAAAGGCAACACATGATGTCAAATTCCACTCAAATGACATATAATGTTGTAGAATATTTGATTACGTTAAGGATAACCCTACCCTTTACAGAAGTGGTGAAGATTCCCCAGCAAAGAGAGAACATATTGAATTTTTTGGATGATCCATCTGAAAGAGAAGAAGTTGTTGTTACCAATCCTAAACAAACCCCTGGCCAGTCAACTGACAAGTTGAGAGGTAAAATTCCTCCCTTTTACATTTCTATTGAAAATCATGATGTTGCACTACACAGTTTTTTAGTTGACACTGGCACGATGAACAATATCATGCCACTGGAAATCATGGAGGCACTAGGCATGAGTTTCACAAAGTATTATGAGAGTAGTGAAAGTATATATGAAATTGATTCTATAAAAGTGTCAGCTTGTGGAGAAATCAAGGAATTTTATGCTTGGATTATAGCATCCCCCCATATCATTACAGTTTTCAATATTATTGTGGTATACCTTCCTCTGACATATGGAGTTATGTTGGGAAGAGAATCGACATCTATGATTGGAGGATATATAATGAATGGTGGAAGTTGTATGATGCTGCCAAGAAAATAAGGAGCAATGATTAAAGTGCCCCGTGAACCTAGAAAAGCAATCTCCTTCAAGAAGAAGGACAATGAATTGACAGAGGATTATATATATGTTGTAATTTGAAACTACGCTATCCTAGATATAGAGAATAATGAAAGTTCTGAGAAATTGCAAGACATGGGGAATCAAGAGTATATGTTTGAAGGGTATTGGAGGATGTCCTTTGATGGATCTTGTTCAAGCTATGGAAATGGAGTTGGAATTGTTCTTGTGATTCCAAGTAACATTATGCATCCACATGCTATTAGACTAGAGTTTTAATGCACCAATAACCAGCCAGAGTATGAAGCTTTGATTTAGGGGATGATCCTTGCACAAGAGATGAAAATAGAACATCTAATTGTAACTAGCGACTCAAAGTTGGTCATCAATCAGGTGACTCAGAGGTATAAAATCAAAAAGGAAAGACTTAAGCCGTATTTCAAAATAGTTAATGAATTGATGGAATCTTTTAGTTCCTTCAACATTTATTTTATTCCAAGGGATAAGAATCACAAGGCAGATTCACTAGCCTTGGCGGCCTCATTGTCAAATACAGATGATACCTAAAGAAAAAGGTATTTCCAAGTAGAAAGAGCCTTATGATCGTCTGTTCCCGACAACATTGAGTACTTGCAAGTGTTTGAGAACGATGAACAACTAGAAAATTGTGTTAAATGATGATGAAGACAATCACTCATCTTTTGTCCCAAAAGATTGTTTAGAATCCGAATCTATTTTCATGAAATATGATCATGCTAAGAATCTCATTGAAGAAGTTTCAGTTCGAAAGGTACAAGAAACAAGAAAATTCAGTGTCAAAACTGACAGTTACCTGAAGTATGTCAACTTGGGAGTTGATTGCACCACTGAGGAAGCATATCAATATGTCACCTTGTTCAAAGAATACATTGATGTGTTCACTTGGACCTATGATTATTTAAAATCTTATGATAATACTATATTCCAACATGTCATTCCTTTGAGGGAAGGAGAAAATCCAATGAAGCAAAAAATAAGGATGATGAATCCCAAGATGAAACCTCTGGTAAAGCTTGAATTGGAGAAATTGAAGAAGGCGAGAATAATTTATCCCATTAGACACTCAGACTAGCTTTCAAATCCTTTAATTGTAAGAAAAGAGATCGGGGAAATCTGAATGTGTGTCGACTTAAGAGACCTTAACAAATCAAGCATTAAGGATAAATTTCATTTGCCTAATATGGATTTCCTTCTCCATAAAGTTACTGGATCGACCTCCATGTCCATGTTGGATGGACTTTTAGGATATAACCAGGTCTTGGTGTCTAACAAAGATAGGGCGAAGATAGCATTTGTCACACCTTGGGAGACATACGCATCTGCTAGAATGCCCTTTGGTTTGAAGAACATTGGAGCCACATTCCATAGGGCCATGGATCATGCATTCAATGGGTTGATAGGAAAATTTATGGTAGACTATCAATATGACTTGATGGTGCATTCAAAGAAAAGGGAGGATCATATCCATCATTTGAGAAAGGTTTTTGAAATATGTAGATTATATGGTGTTTCTTTGAATCCAAAGATATGCTTGTTCATTGTGACTCAAGGAAAATTGTTGGGACATATTGTATGCAAGGAAGGGATTTACATATATCTGAAAAGAATTAAATCAATAAACAAGATCAACCCCCAACATCCAAGAAGGGAGTCCAATCATTTTTCAACAAGATCAATTTTGTGCAAAGATTTGTTCCTGATTATGCAAGTATCGTGAAGCCGATAAATTTGTTGTTGAAAAAGGAGAAGAGGTTTGAATGGACAGTGGATACTCAAGAGGCATTCAATAATATCAAAGGATCAATCACCATTGCTCATGTCCTCATTATCCTAGACTTTCAAAGATATTTCATTATCTATTAATTTTCTACAGAGACAGACGTTGCATCCATTCTTACTCAAAAGAATATCAAAGGAGAAGAACTCCCGATAATTTCATGAGAAAAAACCTACATGAATATGAGTTGAGGTATTCAGAACTAGAGAAGTAGGCCTTAAATATTTTTCACACGTACATATTGAACTCCCATGTTATTTCTTATGTTCCCTCATCACGAGTGAAGATGCTTCTAAATCAACAATTGAGAGAAGGGAAATGGGCTAACTGGTTGGAAAAGATACAATAGTATGATATCGAGATGAAACCTTTAAAATATATAAAAGGAAAATTTTTATGTAAGCTCATCGTGAATGGGGATTCGGTCGATGGAATGATTTCAATTTCAATTGGGGAACCATTAACTGATTTAGAATGGTACAAATATATTATATTCTACTTAAGGTCTAGGAAATTTCTTGTCACCATGAACCCCAAGGAGAGAAGAACATTGAATATGAAGGAAAATAAATATGTGTTGATTGATGACATACTATTTAGAAGAAATTATGATGGTATACTACTAAGATGCGTTGATGAAAATCAAGCCCAAGAACTAATAATATAATTTCATGAGGGAATATGTGGTGGAAACTTTGCACCTACTGCAACCTCCCACAATATAATAAGAGCATGATTCTATTGGCCATTGATTTTTAGAGACTCGTATGCCACGATAAGGAAGTGTTTGTCATGTCAGAAGTTTTCAGGAAAAATGAAGAGATTCGCAATTCCTTTGCAACCCATAATTGTAGAACAAATGTTCTTAGAATGGGGACTTGATGTTGTCGACCCAATTAATCTTAATTCTATCAAGGGGAACATATATATTCTCACAACTATAGATTACTTCACGAAATGGCTGGAAGCGGTGGCATTAAAGAAGGATGATGTTGAAGAGATAATTAAATTCCTCAAAGACAATATTCTGTCAAGATTTGGTGTCCCAGATAATTTTATCACAGACAATGGTTCGATTTTCATCGGGTCAAAGTTTACAGAGTTTTGCAGAGAATATGGAATCATCATGGGTCAATCATTGAATTATTATCCATGAGTTAATGGCCTCACTGAATCCAAAAACAAAACATTTTTTCAGATACTGAAGAAAACCATTGACAAGAATCAAAGGAATTGGCATCTAAATATGATGGATGCATTATGGGAGAGAAGAACAACTCTGAAGGATAGCACTGAGATGTCTCCATATCTATTGGTTTATGGGAAAGAAGAGAAAATGCATATTAGTCTCAAGCTCAATGCATTGATTTTTGTGGTCAATACTGAAGATACATAAGACAGTTCTCCCATCCAGAGGAGAATCGATTAGTTGTTGAAGTTGGAAGAAGAACAAAGCCTAGCCCTGAATCGAAATTATCAGAGGCAGCAAAGTGTCAAAAAATATTTTGATCAAAGCACAACTGTAAATAATTTCCAAAAGGGAGAGCTCATGCTACTTTGGAACAAGGCCAAGGAGAAATCATCCATGCATACAAAGTTCGAAGAACTTTGGATCAAACCATACATCGTGGAGAAGATCCTAGGTTTTAACTCCTATATTCTCCAAGACATGAAGGGTAAAAGACTAATGCTTCATGTCAACAGGAAAAATTTGAAAGGTTTCTTCTCCTAAGACTTTCATTCTCATTGTACATTAATTTATTTTTTCAGATTTTATATTCCTACTTTGACTCCTTAGCCCAATGGGAGGAAGCACCTGGTGATGAAAGGATCTTGACAACCCATAGAGGTTTATCATCCCACAGTTGGAGCCAGTTGTTGAGATCAATTATCGCTTCTAGAATTTCCCTCCCCTTCTCTATTTTCCCAACTCCTTTTGTCCTTTTTCTTTTCCCTNCAACGAGGCTCACAAACATAAATTCAAGTGTCATTATGATCGGTTCGTTCATCCTCGGGTTTTCTCTGAAGGCAACCTTGTCCTAGTCTATGACCAAAATAAGGACCCCCTAAGGGTAGGAAAATTCAAACCCATGTGGTTCGGACCTTTCATCATAAAAGAGGTTCTAAAAAAGGGTGCTTATCGTTTGGTTGACTTTGAGGGAAATGCTTTTGTGGAGCCTAGAAATGGGCTCTACCTCAAGAAGTATTACTCATAGGTAGGTCACCTTGGATAACTTTTTATACCATATGTATAGTCTTTGTACTATTACTTTGTAGTTTCTTTTAGTATTATGGACGTGTCATTTTTTATTTTATCTTTTGTCACTGTGGCAGATGTCAAGTGAATTAGAGGTGTTCATTGGGTACACAGATGGTGCTAACCGACACACTCGGAGGCATGCCTCCACAGCTTGGGTAATTTTTACACCTCAAGGCCAGTTATTATCTTCTGGAGGTATTTTCTTAGGTGACACCACAAACAATGTCATCGAGTACAGTGTAGTTATTGAGTTGCTTCGTGACGCCCTATCATTTGGTATCTCTCATCTTCGGGTCTATTTAGACGCTCAGCTAGTTGTGTCTCAGTTAAATAGAATCTACTGTGTTCATGATCCGACTTTACACCGACGATTCCTTAGGGTACATCTCTTAGAACAAAGCTTTCATTATATTACATATTTTCATGTTTCTAGGAGATTAAACTAAGTTACAGATACTCTAGCTAATCAAATTTTAGACTGGCATCTCGCACACATATAAAAATACATGCACATAAACATGTAAATACATTTTTAAAGGAAAATATGATCCATAAGACACAAAAAGACATAAAAATCCATATATAATATCATAAGCACCAGAGTACATAGGTGGATGCAAGCGCCTCAAAAATATGACCAGTAACGAGTCATGGGGCTTATGCCCTCAAAAAATATATACAGGTGGAGCTATCAAAGTCTAGAGTAACTAAGTTCAGGGCCTATGGGCATTGTTGTAATAGTCAATAGCATTTTCCAAATGCCAAAACAGTCGGACCCATGTCCGTGGTGCCCCCAATACATGAGGCTGCATGGATGGTGGCAGATCCTCAATATCTACCATAGGGATGGTGCGAGTGAGCAAGGTAAAATTTCGCTCAAATCATCTCAAAACCCTCTCAGCCTAACTGGCTGGAAGCTCTCCTGCTATTGTTGGTCCTCCTGCGGCAGCAGGTGCAACCCTCGGTCGAGGACGATGCATATTCCTCACATAATCTGCAAGTCATGAGGGTCCCACATCTGCACACAATAGACACGTATATGTCAAATACTATGGTATAAAAAAATCATATATAAAAAAAACACCATAAAAATGATATATAAAAAAAACACCATAAAAATGATATATATATTTCAAAAAAGAAAAAAATGATGAAAACTTACCCATCTCACCTCGCTCCTCACCTAGAGGTACAGGGATCTCAGGATCTCTCGAGAAATCAATCCCAGCATAAGGATAATCCTCCATGAATGGGATCTACTACGACAACCAACCAAAGAAGTCATCATCGAAGGACTCATTAGTCCTTCTACCACCCTGTCATGGCAGCAACACTGCCCATCTGCAAACCGTAGGAAGAGAGGCTTGACATCCTCGTACCACCACTTGAGGACTGAAACTAGGAACTCTTTCAAATAAGAAAGAGCATAGAATTGTCTCGAACCTGAAGTTCCTCTGCATTCACAACCGACAATATGTTAGTTGCCTCTTCACACAATCCAGCAGTGTAGTGCTCCAGTCAAATATCTTTGCATTTAATCACTGGACTGTACAGTTCATATGTGCACAGGATGCCTGATGTAGCACCGCAGAACCAGTCATCCACCCAATAAGAAACACAATCACCTGCAGTGATAAATCGGTGATCTTGCTTATTGGCACCTATGAGCTCGATCGTTCTGTACCAGCCTCACAATAAAGTCCTATGAATTTCGATATGTTATGAGACCCCGAAGGAAATGTCTGAAAGTTGACTAGTTCCCCTCTCCTGGAGAGGCTAGTCAAAAAGTATATGTCCCCTGTAGTAGGCACCAGTGACTTCCCCTCTAACATAAAAGATTCTGCATCAGGGTACCAGTATTCAACCAAGGCATTCAGTAGCCTAGGTTGTGCTTTCATGAAAGGACACAGAAAAAACTTGAGCAAACCACATTGCATTAACATTGCCACAACGTTAGGGTCTTCCCCAACTAGTGTGTTGATATCTTCATGCTCTCATTCTCTCCATTGCACATACATCCTTCACATGGGAAAATTTTTCAGAGGGTTAGGCCTTGATTTTTAAACCTTTTTGCATTCATGGGAGGGTCCATGCAGGCTGTTGTGATTATAATCGTGTGTACACGCACTCTGACATCAGACAGAGCGAGTGTACACATGGGTTGTCATAGGACAGCCCATGTGGACCTAGGGCTGACCTTTTAAAGGTCGATGCCCCCCCAAGAAACCAAATTAAAGGCACAAATAAAGAATTAAAAAGCAAAGGGAGGTAGTTTATACTTACTTGGTCCAGACGGATGGTCGTTTCGTCCACTATAGCTCCCGAAATCACCACTTTTATCAAAGGGGTTTTTTTGCTCCAGAGTCAATTTCCAAATTAGCAATGGTGATAATGAACTTCCGCTTCTATTTATAGACTTTTTGACCCTTTTTTGTCACTTTTTGGGCCCCCCTTATCATTTTCTTTAAATTGGTAACCATTTAGAGTGATTCAGGAGTTTATTTGGAAGGTTATGATCAGGTATCAGGACATTTTTTGGAGTTTTGGGTCACTTTTGATGGTCCATGGGAAAAACCTCAGAGGATCAACTTGAGCATATAGGTTAGGTTTCCACCCCTAATTTTATATCTTGTTGTCTTTATCCCTTTGCCATAGGATCGATCCCATTAGGTTGCGACACGGAACCATCATTGTTTCTTTATAAGTGTCGTTATTTGGTGGTAGAGATTACCAAAACATGGATGCCCTAGGTAGATCCTGGTTGCATTATGGTGTCCATGCTGTCACTAATGATTGTAGGCTCAGGAGTCCTTTTTGTTTTTTCTGGTTACACGTTTGAGCCTCATTTTCATGACTCTTGACCTCACCCACGGGACTCCCGAAACATAACGAGTCTTCTTTTAAGCCCTTTTCAGACCCTCTAAACATGAAAATATTGTCGAGCAATCTTGTGGCCTTTCACGCTCGT
>JZKD02S1425677.1:0-11111 GCA_000966675.3 Picea glauca | reverse complement strand
ATATAGGAGACTAGGAGGTATAATTACAAATAATGGCCTAAAGCCGACATAATTAAAATAACATTACTAATCTAAATTAAAACTAATGGCCTAAAGCCAACATAAATAAAATAGCGTTACTAATCTAATATGCCCCAATTAAGGGGTAATGAGCCAACATTAGGGCTTAACATAGAAGCCCCAAAAGGTCAAAGAAGTCAAAGTGCTTATAAAGAATATATCATTTAAATAATAAACAGAAGTGATAAATTCAAAGAGGATTATTTAAATAATAAAGTAAATGGAGAAATTTATAATTATGGAAAGTGGTTTCAAGTGAGTTCACCCTAAAATGAGGAAAGTGGGTTAAGTGATCAAGTGGCTATTGGATATATGGACAAGTGGCCAATTGGACAAAGTTGGACATAGGTGACTATGTGGATAAAGTGGATATGTGGACAAAGTGGCCAAGTATATGCTTCTAAGGAAGGTACTTGGAGAGTATAAATAAGGAAGGTACTTGGAGAGTATAAAATTTTCCAAATTACTGAACATTTAGTATTATTTATTTAATGGTGCAATTGCTTATTGTGTTATTTACCAAAATAATCATGTGGATCAAGATATTTTAAGTATCTTTAGTTAAGTTGATTGTTTTTGGTTAAAGACCGTTGAATTAGCCATACGTATCTTTAGTTAAGTTGATTGTTTTTCGTTAAAGACAATTGAATTAACCATTTTATGGTTATTGTTTTAATTAACAAAATAAGTAAATAATAGTTTCATGTACTCGGTAGTGATTTTTAAAGTGTCTTATCCTAAGTTTGAAAAGAAAGCAGGTTTAACTATGACTTTTGAATGTAACAAAATCCTTCTTTTACAAAATTGAGAATATGTTTTTTCTTTTACAAAATCGTAAGTTCAAATTTTGAGGGATAAGGGTATGTGCACAATTTTATTAGTTAAATTGTTGTACAAAAGAGATATTTTCTACCACAAACAAAATATATCATATCTAATTTAAAGTCTAAATAAACTTAAAATTAAATTATTATTATTATTATAAAAATAGTTAATAATACTCCAAAGTATATGAAATACTAATCACCATCCTATGTGGAATTAGAATATACAAAAATAAAAATATTAATATGGTTCTAACTAAATCTTTGACCGAGAAAGAAGATTTTCCTTACTGTAAAAGTGTATATAAATATTTCAAATGATTAAAAATTGGATATATGGTGAACTTGGAATGGTCATTTTTGTATGATGTTCATCCATACATGTCAGAATGGTTGTAAGCAAATTAATTCAAAAAAGGTAAGGAAAGTGTATCTCATCATATATATATATATATATATATATATATATATATATATATATATATATATATATATATATATATATATATATATCAGAGCTATAAGTGTTGTGTCAAGCTAGTTTCTGCCTGAGCAGTCGGCCAGGAGCCTATCTTTTTCTCTTTTAGGAGAGAACTAAGATTAAAAGCCCTGCTTTTCTGTGCAGTTATAGCTTATGTTGTAAGTCTGTGATGCATGTTGCCATGCATGTTATTGTAATCTGAGAGATCAATTGATTAATACAAAGAAGATTGTTGTGAAGTGATTCTACTTTGATACGAGCCTTGTGTCTGAAGTATATGATTGTGAGAAGTGCAAATATCCAGTATTAAGTGAAGTGATCTGCTGGACTGTCGTCTCCAGCTGTTGCTGTAGGACAAGTAAGACAGTCGTTGAAGCCGAAGAAAGGCGTGGAGTGCTGCATAGTCCTTTTCCCATAGTAAGTCTGATCTTGCCGCTTAATATATTTGCTTACCTACAATACTCTAAGTATACTGTCAGAAGTTGTAGTAGTTACAAATGGCTTCATAGAATGACAAGTCTTCTTATGATTTATCTGTTGATGTTAAATATAAACCCTCTAAATGGTATAAGCATTTCCTTAGTCAGTCTTCATCCTCTAAATCTCTATATAATACTAGATTGATAGCTCAGGAATATGAGCCTGATGTTAATTGGAGAATGCCTGAGGTAGCACCATCTAAGATTTATGATTTACCTATGTTTAAGTTCCGTGCTACTACACTCATCCGTTATTGTTTACATAATGTCCCACTCTCTCTTGGTCAGTCCGTTTACCAGATTCCTCTTATTCAGCAAGCTGGTATTGATTGGGGATTAGAACATGGATATAAATATGTCCATCTGGGACTTATTCAGTTTGGAATCAATCCTTTAGTCAGGCCTGGTTTAGATACTTTTGTACTAAACTGTATTATTGACTCTAGGCATAATATCTTCTCTGACGCTTTAATATCAGGATTCCAAGCCCCCTTGCATAATGGACCAGTTTGGTCATCAACCCTTCCCAGATATCAAGTTTCGCTTACAGATCCCTACATCAATACTCTCCTTCAAGCCTATGTACAGTTTTCTGGCTTTAATATGGCTGAATCTTTTGAAATTGCCCAGCTTCATACCACTACATGTCTTTGCTTTGTTTCCACAACTATGCCTGCACTTAATCCCAAATTACTGCAACGCGCTACCAATGAAAGCGTGGTGGTTGGTCTCGACAATGTTTCCCCTTTAACTTTAGGTTTTGCTAAAATTACTGCTGTTGAAGAATGGTCTGCAGAATATGAACCCATCTCTTCTAAGATATCGCCTCCCACGGCTAGAGAATTAAAAATAGAACAAAATTCATCTGGAAGAAATGTCTTAAGAATAGGAAGATCACATAGCACAAGCAATCAAGATTTAGAAAGGCAATTGTCTTCTCTTTCAACCAGTAGCTCTGATTCAACTCAAAGAAGATCTTCATTCTCTAATAGATCATCCTCAACCTCCTCTTCTTTTGTTAAAACACCTGTATATACACCATTTTTAAATAGATCAGCTCTAGATGATCATTTGCTTACCCATAAAAAAGGTTCAAAGAATTGTTATTTCTGCAAAAAGCACATCCCTACCCAAGAACAAACTTCTGAACCTTCTGTAAATACAAATATGTCCCATGTTCCATCTGCTCCTAAGAATTTTAGGACATTCCAGTAAAAAATAGAGCACAATGGCCAACATGCCAATTGTTCTGAATGTCAAGATCTAGCCATTCCTATGCTAAAAATGATAAATGCCCCTCTGCCAAGGAGTGATAGGGATAAAAAGTCCAGCTTACCACAAAGAAGTCTTGGACTAGGAAATCATATTCCTACATTCAAAAATGATATGGTATCTGACTTAGACTTTGTAAAGTTTAGAAAAGCAGATGCATAACCACCTCAAGATATTGTGAGACTACAAAATTATGCAAACTACCAGTCAGTTTGTCTTGCACAGAACATTGATGATATAGCGCAAGACTTGCTACAGACTAAGATCCATATGAATGGTTTGCATTCATAAATTGATTCCTTAGAAAACAATCAGGATCAAATGAAGTCTCAACTTGAAAAGATTCTTGAGAAATTAGAAATAATTCAGACTGCAGTCTTTAGTCTGAAAGACTCTTTTGAGGAAGAGAATAAAACTCCTTCCCCCTTGAAAATTGAAGATATTGAGAGGACTGCCTCTTTCAAATGGTTTGGTTCTTCAAGTTATAAAGAAGAACAAAAACACCTAACTCTCAAATAGCTAGCTAAAGAAGTCCCAAATCCAGCCTTAGCAAGAATTGCCGAAGTCCTGGAAATTGCTGTTGAAAAAATAGAGTTAGTCAAAAAGCAATCTTCTGAATTAGAAGATGATATCAGAAGAGCATCATAAGCTAGAGCCTCACTAGTTCCTTTTATCAAAGCTATTGATGATGATGAAAGTTCCACAACAAATGCACCCAGATCATCACATGATGATGCAAGTGGAAATGCTTTCCAATCTGCTTGGGAAAAGTGGTGCAATGAAAAATATGGTTCTTCCAGAAAAGTCCCCTTTGACTCTGCTAATTCTGGAGAACATCCTTCACTCTCCCAAGAAAACATAGAATCTTCCCCTATCACAAATCTCAATTGCAGATCAAAAAATGAAATGATGATGATAATCCAGAAATGGCAAGCTTGGGCAAGGACCCAAAAATTACTATTCAAAGATAAGGTATCTTGGAGCGATTTAGATTTAAGATTGACTTGGGGATTTACTGGGAATTTAGGACTCTGGTGGGAAAGAGTTCATGAAGAAGACAAGCTAAGAATATTAAACAATAATGCACCAATTGAAGAGCTTGTTAAGGCAGTAGTGCATGAATTCTATGGCAACATAAAAATTGCTTTTAATCATTTTGCTGATTTATTTATGAATCAACAATTATGTCATATATCTCAGCTCCC
Organism: Picea glauca; assembly: GCA_000966675.3. Taxonomy (NCBI): domain Eukaryota; kingdom Viridiplantae; phylum Streptophyta; class Pinopsida; order Pinales; family Pinaceae; genus Picea; species Picea glauca. Next base: position 6,790 of record JZKD02S1425677.1, on the reverse strand, counting down.
AGAATTCCTCTGTACTATGCAAGATTTATTGTACAAAGTACCTAATCCAGAAAATGTAGCATACCTACGAAAGTATTTATCTACTATGCCTGGAAAAGTACCCAACCTAGTTAGAGATAGACTTGAAGAATTAGATATTGATATATCTCAATTATCTCTAGCAGGATTGCACGAGCATATTGTTATGGCTCTACAGAAAGAATGTCTTCGAAAGAAGACTAATAAATCAATAAAGAAACAATTAGGTTTTGACTCTTCTATCTGTGATACGTTTGCAGAAACATATCACTTTGGTTGTAATCAAAGGAATAAACGAAAGGACTCCTGTAAAAAGGATTGTGGTTGTTTTAAATGTAAAACTAGATCTAAAGGATTTTCTAAGAAATATCCTAAAAGATTTAATAGAAACAATCATTCCAAAAAGAAAGCCTACTTCAAACGTCGGCCACAGAATCATAAAGCAAAGCAGTCTTCCTGCTTTATCTGTAAAAAGCCTGGCCACTGGACTTCTCAGTGTCCTCTGTGGTCTAAAACTAAATTCCAAAATAAAATTATGGATCTTTTCCAGTCTGGCTATGATCCTTCCGAATGGGAATTAGTTGACAACCGTTCAAATGGTGAATACTTATCCCTCACTGAGGATAGTGACTCCTTACCAGAAGAAAATCTCTACGACCAAGATTCTGATGTTGAATCAGAACTATCCCAGATAGATGAAACCTTACACTTTCTTGACATAAAAATGATGTCACCCTATATAGACCTCCCTGCTCTTCTCAAACAGAGGTTTGATCTCCAAAATAAATTGTCCATTCTTACTCCTGGACAATTCCAGCTCTCCAGACGCTATGCTTCTCAAATTGCTCAACTCTCTGCTCAAATTGATAAGTTCCAGCAGCCAAGTGTGATGAATATCCACAATTATACCCCTACAGATGTTGATTTTATCCCAGCACAAAGAAAAGAGTCCAGAGAAAAAAGTATTGTTAAGTTTTCAGAACCTATTCAGAAAAATCTACCAGAAGATGAATCCTTAGACAATACTATTTTCCACCTTGAAGAATCAATCAAAGAAAAAGAAGCATTAGTTACTGATTTATGGAAAAGCTTAAAGCTGCAGAAAGAAGAATTGAACTTTCTCAAGATGAAACGAGATGAACAATTAGAAAGAGAAATGTTCAATAAAGATAAATAAATTGAACCATTTGATTCTAAGCAAGTGAATGGATTAGATGATAGATTGGTCATCCCTGTAAATATAAAAGTCCAAGGATATCTGCAATACACTTTAAATGCACAACTTGATACAGGTGCAATGAATTCCTGTGCTAAGCATGGAGCTATTCCATCTTATTATTGGCAGTCAATAGATATCTCATTTAGAGCTGTCAACAAATCTGAGATAAAGATCAAATATATTGCTCCAGATTTCCCTATACTCATACAGGAAGAGAAAGTATTTGTTACACTTTATTGTTATGATACTGGTGCAGATATACTCTTAGGACAGGATTTTGTAAATAAATGTTTACCTTTTGTTATAGGTAGTAACTATGTACAGATGACAGTTTTGGGCAAAACAATTAAAGTACCCAACAAGTCTTGTTATGAAACAAGAATTGCAGTAAAGCAAACTTTCCAACAAATTGAGAAATCTGCAAGTAGCTTGATACATATTCAAAAGATCATTGGTCATGCTGAAAAACATGGTATAGAAATGATAAAGGATATCAAAGAAAAGATAGAATCTGATTGCACATCAGATTATCCGAATGCCTTTTGGACTAGAGAAAAACATTTCGTCAGTCTGCCTATAAGGAAGATTCCATCCTAAAACCACAAAAATCTTCTGCTAATCATATGTCTCCCACAGAATGTGAATATTGTCAAAAGGAGATTACAAAACTTTTGGAAAGAAAGTTGATAGAGATAAGTAGGAGCCCTTGGGCTTGTCCTGCCTTCTATGTCAACAAACACAGTGAACAGAAAAGAGGAAAACCTAGAATGGTGATAAATTATAGAGCTTTGAATGATGCTCTACTCCCTATCAGGTTTCCCTTACCATCTAAAGAATTGTTGTTTTCAAAGATTTGGAAGTGTAATGTTTTCAGTAAATTTGATTTAAAAAGTGGATTTTGGAAAATCGGGATAATTCCTAAAGACAGATATATAACTGCATTTGTTGTTCCCAATGGCCAATATCAGTGGAAAGTGATGCCCTTTGGTTTGAAGAATGCACCTTCTGAGTTCCAGAAACGGATGGACAACATCTTCAAACATCTTAATTTTGTAATTGTATATATTTATGATTTGCTTGTTTGTTCTGTAGATTGTAAAGCTCATATACAACATCTGAAGGTTGTCTATGACCTCTTGTATAAACATGGATTAGTGCTCAGCCGTTCTAAGCTTTGTTGGGCACAGACAAAGATTGAGTATCTTGGTCTGATACTATCCAAAGGATAAGTAGAACTCCAAGATCATATTTTGAAAAAGCTTTTAGAATTCCCTGATGAAATTCTTGACCAGAAACAACTACAAAGATTCCTTGGTTGTCTGAAATATATCTGACAGTTCTATGAAAATCAAGCAAAGGATGTCAGGATACTCCAGAAAAGATTGAGTAAAGTTATACCATGGAATTATAAGATGACTCAAGCTGTTCAGATTATAAAACAGAAGATCCAGAATATACCTAAGTTGTATCTTCCAGACATGACCTTACAATTAATATTAGAAATCGATGCTTCAAACGATACTTGGGCAGCGGTATTATTACAGAAGAATGGTCCAAAATTGGAAGAAGTTTGTATATATACTTCTGGATGTTTCAGTGACACTGAGTCAAGATACCCTTCTTCACATAAAGAAATTCTTGCTATCAAAAATGGCATTAAGAAATTCAGATTGTTCCTAAAAACTGTACATTTTATTGTAAGAACAGATCTAAAGCATATGAAGGGAATGTTATCTAATCAATGTCTGTTGGAACAGGGAAACAACAGAATTCTGCGATGGAGTTTGTGGCTTGACAGATTTGACTTTGAAATCCATTACAAGCCTGGTAAAGACAATTGTGTTGTTGATCTGCTTACTAGAGAAGTTGCTCCTTCCAAAGACAAAACCATTAAATGGCTTCATCCTCCTTGAGCATAAGGGATGCTCCTCCACCAGGATTCAAATGGGTCCTAGTGTGTACAAATTGTGAATATTGTTACTGTTTTAACTGTTTAAGTTGTCATATTAGAAGCAGTCCAGCCTGTATAAATATCCTAAATAACTGGATACAAAAATATAACCATGATACATCTTATTTTGCTTACTTCAGAGAAAGCAAAATAATGGCAAGAGGATCAGTCACAGGAGGACCAATGCAAGGATAGAAATATATTCTCATATATACACCTTGTATATCATATGAAAACTATTGCAAAATAATGCTCCAAGTAAAACATGATGGTTGTTGTTGGATAATCTTTGAATGCTCCACATTCAAGGATACGCCTATTTGGTGGTCTGGATGGTTGTATATTTTATATTGGACTTATTGTCACAGAGATGTTGATTTCTTTGGAGCCAGTAAGGATGCTTTTAAACAATGGTTCAGAGAAGAAATAGAAGAAGCTTCTCATTATGAGGGATGGCTTGTTTTTAACTTATCATTCCAAGGAAGTGAGTTGCATTTTGAAAAGTTTGAGCCACCACAGCCTCAATCTTATAAAGTTACCAGTGAATATTTTGGTGACTTATGTGTCCCTGAAGATGAATTGATACCAGCCATGCAAGGATCTCTGTTTTACAAATGCTTCAGCAGATTACCACCATTCTCAAACGAACATAGTTCTCCACCTAGCAGTCATTTCGACTATGATAGTGATGGATCATTTGATTCCATTGCTGAGTACAACATAATCAATCGTATAGAAGCATGATGGGCCAAGTGCTCACTATTTTGTAATAATGATGTATTGATTCTTTTCATGTCTAACGGGCGGACAGTGGTGTCCCGTCAGTTCTGTGGGTTCCTGTAGAACTCCACTATGTAAGCATGCGATAAAGTCTATTCGTAGATTTACAAATATTTGCTTTTGTCTATGTCATTCCGTAAAAGTCGGTATGGGTCCCCATATGGCCGAACCTCAAAGGGACGAGATAACAGCTGTAGTCCACAGCTGCCCCATCCACTTGAAAGGAATCTTTTGTTTACCGGCAGTTGCCAGTTTATGTCTATCGGTAACTTGCTAGAATTTGTATAAATAAGACTCTTCTCCTCTCATTTGGGCATTCGGGAATTGAGAGAGAGTCTAGTCTGAGTCTAAGTAGTGTCGAGCAGTGTGTATCCTCTTCACTCGCCTTCGGGAACTTGTGAACGAAAAACACTGATCTCAAGTGTAATGTTCCTATATCATAGCTCTGTTATGCTGTATGTTCCTACTCTGTAAAATTGGTATCAGAGATATATGATTTGTGTGAAGCTAGTTTATGCCTAAGCAGTCGGCCAGGAGCCTATCTTTTTCTCTTTTAGGAGAGAACTAAGATTAAAATCCCTGCTTTTCTGTGCAGTTATAGCTTATGTTGTAAGTCTGTGATGCATGCTGCCATGCATGTTATTGTAATCTGAGAGATCAGCTGATTAATACAAAGAAGATTGTTGTGAAGTGATTATACTTTGATACGAGCCTTGTGTCTGAAGTATATGATTGTGAGAAGTCCAAATATCCAGTATTAAGTGAAGTGATCTGCTTGATTGTGGTCTCCAGCTGTTGCTGTAGGACAAGTAAGACAGTCGTTGAAGCCGAAGAAAGGCGTGGAGTGTTGCATAGTCCTTTTCCCATAGTAAGTCTGATCTTGCCACTTAATATATTTGCTTACCTACAATACTCTAAGTATACTGTCATAAGTTGCAATAGTTACAAATGGCTTTACAGAATGACAAGTCTTCTTATGATTTATCTGTTGATGTTAAAAATAAACCCTCTAAATGGTACAAGAATTTCCTCAGTCAGTCTTCATCCTCTAAATCTCTATATAATACTAGATTGATAGCTCAGGAATATGAGCCTGATGTTAATTGGAGAATTCCTGAGATAGAACCATCTAAGATTTATGATTTACCTATGTTTAAGTTTCGTGCTACTACACTCATCCGTTATTGTTCACATAATGTGCCACTCTCTCTTGGTAAGTCTGTTTACCAGATTCCTCTTATTCAGCAAGCTAATATTGATTGGGGATTAGAACATGGATATAAATATGTCCATCTGGGACTTATTCAGTTTGGAATCAATCCTTTAGTCAGGCCTAGTTTAGATACTTTTGTACTAAATTGTATTATTGACTCTAGGCATAATACCTTCTCTGACGCTTTAATATCAGGATTCGAAGCCCCCTTGCATAATGGACCAGTTTGGTCATCAGCCCTTCCCAGATATCAAGTTTCTCTTACAGATCCCTACATCAATACTCTCCTTGAAGCCTATGTACATTTTTCTGGCTTTAATATGGATGAATCTTCTGAAATTGCCCAGCTTCATACCACTACATGTCTTCGCTTTGTTTCCACAACTATGCCTGCACTTAATCCCAAATTACTACAGCGCGCTACCAATGATAGCGTGGTGGTTGGTCCTGGCAATGTTTCCCCTTTAACTTTAGATTTTTCTAAACTTGCTACTGTTGAAGAATGGTCTGCAGAATATGAACCCATCTCTTCCAAGATATCGCCTCCCACAGCTAGAGAATTAAAAATAAAACAAAATTCATCTAGAAGAAATGTCTTAAGAATAGGAAGATCACAAAGCATAAGAAATCAAGATTTAGAAAGGCAATTGTCTTCTCTTTCAACCAGTAGCTCTGATTCAACTCAAAGAAGATCTTCATTCTCTGATAGATCATCCTCAACCTCCTCTTCTTTTTCTAAAACACCTGTATATACACCAGTTTTAAATAGATCAGCTCTAGATGATCATTTTCTTACCCATCAAAAAGGTTCAAAGAATTACTATTTTTGCAAAAAGCACATCCCTACCCAAGAACAAACTTCTGAACCTTCTGTAAATACAAATATGCCCCATGTTCCATCTGCTCCTAAGAATTTCAGGACATTCTAGTCAAAAATAGAACACAATGGCCAACATGCCAATTGTTCTGAATGTCAAGATCTAGCCATCCCTATGCTAAAAATGATAAATGCCCCTCTGCCAAGGAGTGATAGGGATAAAAAATCCAGCTTACCACAAAGAAGTCTTGGACTAGGAAATCATATTCCTACATTCAAAAATGATATGGTAGCTAACTTAGACTTTGTAAAGTTTAGAAAAGCAGATGCAGAACCACCTCAAGATATTGTGAGACTACAAAATTATGCAAACTGCCAGTCAGTTTGTCTTGCACAAAACATTGATGATATAGCGCAAGACTTGCTACAGACTAAGATCCATATGAATGGTTTGCATTCATAAATTGATTCCTTAGAAAACAATCAGGATCAAATGAAGTCTCAACTTGAAAAGATTCTTGAGAAATTAGAAATAATTCAGACTGCAGTCTTTAGTCTGAAAGATTCTTTTGAGGAAGAGAATAAAACTCCTTCCCCCCTGAAAATTGAAGATATTGAGAGGACTGCCTCTTTCAAATGGTTTGGTTCTTCAAGTTCTAAAGAAGAACAAAAACACCTAACTCTCAAACAGCTAGCTAAAGAAGTCCCAAATCCAGCCTTAGCAAGAATTGCTGAAGTCCTGGAAATTGCTGTTGAAAAAATAGAGTTAGTCAAAAAGCAATCTTCTGAATT
>JZKD02S1425666.1:0-11111 GCA_000966675.3 Picea glauca | reverse complement strand
GCATGGAAGGTCACATATCAGTTTGACAAACACTAAGGATTTCTTAGAATTAGCACGTTCGAATTCTAAGTCAAACTCCTGGAGAATTACTATCCATTTGGAGTATTTGGACCCTGGCAATTGGCGTGTAAGAATCTGTTGCATGGGGTTGCAATCGGAAATTATAGTTGTCTTGCGTAGTAATATATAGTGAAGGAAACGTTGGACAGCTTGAACAACTGCCAAGGCCAGTTTTTCAACATGTAAGTATTTGGCTTTGGTAGTCATTAGACTCCGACTCAAATAATAAATGGCATGTTCATCGTGTGAATCATCTTCTTGGAATAGAACCATGGCGATGGTAGAGTCTGAAGAAGCAAGATAAAGGAAGTAATATCAACTATAATCAGGTGGGAAAAGTAATGGGGTACGGGTTAAAGTCAATTTCAAAGATTCAAAATCTTTGTTGGCAGTGGAATCCCATACAAACTCATAACCTTTCTTGAGAAGCCGAGTAAATACGAGCATTAATTGAGCATAGTTTGGGATGAAATGAAGTAAAATGTTTGCCTTCCCTTTCAAAATTTGAAGCTAGCGAAGTGAATAAGGAGGAGGGAGATTGAGGATCACCTCGACCTTCAAAGGATATACCTTGATCCCCTGGTGTGATATGATAAAACCTAGAAGTCCTCTAGACTCCACAAAGAAAACACACTTGTGTGGGTTTAAGTGTATATGATAGAACTGACAACGAAGGAAAATGGCTCAGAGGTGTGCCAAATGGTCACTACAATGCATGGAATGTGCCAGTAGGTCATCTAGATATGGTTGTACAATGTCCTTAATATCATGAAAAGCATAAGACATGGCACGTTGAAAAGTCTCACCGGTGTTCTTTAAACTGAATGGTAATTTCCAGTAGGCAAAGGTGCCCCAAGAACAAATAAAAGTGGTTTTGTGTTGATCCGCAAGAAATATGTTGATTTGATTATAGCCAAAGAAACTTTCCATTAAAGAGAAGATTTCACTTCCGGTGCAATCGTCGATGATCTGGTCAACGAAGGGGGTGGGAAATTTGTCCTTAAGACAAGCTTGATTTATATCCCTATAATCGACGTAGACATAGATCATACCTTGTTTTTTGTTGACCGGAATGAGATTGGATACCCAATAAGTTAAAGCCACAGGATAAATAAAGCTAACTTTAAGAAGTTTTTCGACCTCAATATTAATAGCAGTTGCTTTATAGGGGTGGATCGAAAGAAGTCTCTGACGGACAGGTCTAGCACCCGGGTACATCTTAATTTCGTGTACAACAATATCAGGGTCAATGCTTGGCATTTCTTCATAGCTCCAAGTGAAGATGTCACGAAACTCTTGGAAAAGTGATTTATAGGTGACAACCTCATCAGTAGAGCACGAAGCTTCGATGTGAACATTTTCAACAACTCCAGGTTTAATGGATATGTCGAGGGGGATTATGGATGAAATATTACTTAAGTTCCCTTTATATAACACGTCGTGTGTTGTCTCGGGAACATAGGAAATGACAGCAACGGTCGACGAAGTCGAGATCCATTGGTAACTCTCGATGGTGTGTTGTTCGAGGAAGAGAATGGAACGATGATGTCCATCATCCCAAGCACTATCTTCCGTCGACATAACGACATAATCATCTCATCTGTGGGAAAAACAACGTGGAATGGGTCAAGAGACGAATCACCAAGAGAGGGGGTGAAAGGGGTTGATGATTGAATGGCATGATAGGCAGATTCAACCAGACTGAAAGGCATTTGGTCACTGTAGTGAATATAATCACCAGGTTCGGGTATGATCTAGGGGTCGGAAGACGAGTGAGTTTGGCGAACTGAGGTGAAAATCATGTTGATCAAGGAAACCAAAGGAGGTGGAACATTGGGAGGTGGGATCAGGAACGTGCCCATCAAAGTGGAATATTTAAGTAGGATCACACCAACATTCTCATACCCAGGCGGTGTCTTTGCGATAAAAGGTACATTGCTAGTACGGGTGTCAGAGTTGAAAAAGGCTAGTTGGATGATAGTGATGACCTTTCCCTGATGTGGAAAATGTAAAATATAGAAAAGGGTAGACACAATGATGTGCATCACATCAATCTAGCTATGACCAAGTAAGAGGTTATAATCGATAGGTGCATCAAATACCTCAACTTCAATGTTGACCAATTTTCCTTCCAATGTAATAGACAACAAAGGAAGTACACCGTAGGGTTTAAAGCCAGATCCATTGAAGGCATTAAGCATGTTATGTGATTCAGTAAGAGGAGGAGAGCCGATGGATTTCCAATAGGAAATAGACATTACACACGTGGAGGCACCCTCATCAATAACAGTCCTACAAATGTTCTAGTAGGAGAGACCAACTTGTATTTGGAATGCTAGTTGAGGGAGGAGTCTCAGAATGTGATCTTCGAGGTAAAACATTATCAAATTTGTATCCGTAGGATCAATCCCACCGATAGCCTTTAGTAGTGCCTTTCATTGAGTAGGGAAACTTTGGAGGACTTCGAGAACTGACATCACAGAAGGTGCTTGCGCTAGATCTTCTACAATATTGTAGTTTTGAGAAACACATGCATGAGGGTTGAAGGTAGACTTTCGAACAACACCCTTTGGGGGAGGGCGACTAACTGTACTGAGACTCGGTCTTTCGAGATGAAGAGGATCATTGGGAGGTGAAGTTGAAGGAGGTTGTTGAACCAATGAAGGTGGTATATAGTCAACCTTTGTTGACTTGGTGGTCAACACCTCCTTCGGGACTCGCGACATGGTATAATAGCCTCCCGTGGATCCATTAACTATGGAGGTGATGATTTTACAAATCAACCACGAGTTTTGGTCTAATGACTACCGTACTACCATGAAAATGGTATTAGAGCGAAAGGTTACAGGTTCGATTCCGTTCGATTGGTGTCGAGTAACTCAGTTGGTGTTGAGGGGGATATTGTTGACTTGGTGGTCAATACCTCCTTCAGGACTCGTGACATAGTCTAACAACTTCTCGTGGATCCATTAACTTTGGTGGTGATGATTTTACCAATTACCCATGGGTTTTAGTCTAACGATTGTTGTACTATCGCGAAAAAATTGTTGGCATGTTTTCGGATAGAGGCAGAGTATGTGTATTTGTTTTTCATTGATGGCAATGTCAAGATCAACTGAGAAGAGGAATAATGATCGTTGGATCCTTCCGAATCCACGATGGCCTTCAGACCTTCTCAAAGTGGAAGGATAGATAAAGCGGGGCTAATAGGTTGAAATGTTGATTAGCAAAAATCCTGTCATTCATCGGATTAAAAAACGATTCTCATCAGCCGTCGGATCTTGTTAAATGGGAGTATAAGATAAGATACAAAGAGCTACATCGTAGAATAGATCTAGACCATCAGATCATCCAAAAAGATCACAGCCATTGATCATTCCAAAAGGATCGTGACTAAAGATCTACTTCAAGAATACCCGTCAGCCGTCAGATCTAGTGGAGTTGCAAGGAGGATAAGCCTAAGAGTTAGTTAAAACTCCAAGGTAGCGAAATGATGTGAACCATTGGATACAGAGTACACATGGCAAGAGGTCAACATTTCGCTGACTGAAAGGTGAAAGGAAGGAGGCTCCTAACCTCTCAAACTCGCGATATGTGAAATCATGATATAATCTTAGTTGTTAGATTGAAGACAAATCTGGGTCGTTAGATTTAGGAGGTAGATCATGACAAACCACATTAGCTAGGACAGGTGGAAACTTATGACAATAAGGACACATGGCATGATCATATAAGGACAAGTGTCAAATTTTTTCGTCTTTTCAGGCCACTGGAAATCATAATTCTGAGTGACACATGGTAGCCACTCGACTCTTGACATGTCATTGAGTGATGCAAGAATGATGTCACTTCATGAGTTTTTGTTTCGGGAGTTTCAGCTTCAAAGTCCTGAAGGCTCAAGTACCAGGGTGGAGGAGAGTCGTCCGATCACCATGGATTGTGGACCATTGATCTGACTCCATTACGGAGTTTTAGATACTGAGATTTAGAGGAGTCAAGACTCTTCACCTTTGGATTTCCGAATTGCGAAATGCAAAAACGCCTTTTTGTATAGGTTGTGGTAACTACCAATAGTCATGTGAGAAGGAGGAGCTAGTGGAGCTAAGCCCCTTTTTAGAGATCGCAACATGAAGAGTCAAGACTCTTCACCTCTGGATTACTGAAATGTGAAATGCGAAAACGGCTTTTTGTGTAGGCTGTGGTCACCATCGGTGATCATATGAGAGGGTGGAGCTAGCGGAGCTAAGCTCTTTTTCAGCGATCGCAACTTGGATTGTCGAGACCCTTCGACACAAGATTGCCAAAATGAGAAATGTGAAAGGCATTTTGATTAGGCCCACGGTCACAGCCAGTGGGCATATGGAGTAGGTGCAAGATCCATCATTGGTAATCCAACGGTGCAGGTTAATCAGGAATATGATCGAAGGATCATTGCTTATTTTCATGATTAATAAGCTCAGTTACGATTCAATTAGAAAATCGAATCATGGTTCTTGATCAGTTGGTGATTTAGTTGCTGAGACATTTTTGTCTTTACCCAAGGAGATTCGAGGTGTAACTGATGAGGATGGTGTGTATAAAAGGAGAGATGCAGTGACTGTGTAAGTTTGGTTGTTCTAACTGGAAAAATGAGATGAACTATAAGAAGGGTAAAATTACAGTAGGTAGAGCATGATATAAAAATCAGAGATGAGTAACAGTCCCTGAAAAGACAGAAGCAAGAGCAGAATAACATAATAGCATGAAGCAGAGCAGAATTGCAGAACAATTTTTGAACTAGAGAATAACTACAGAACAATGAAGAAGGGGTAAGAATTGAGATACCTGTATTGTTTGTTTGTTAATCATTTATTCATAATCAGGGACGAAGGGTAGTGCTAGGGAGGACTTTGGTCTTCTGATATTCAAGTTGGTGCTTGAATATTGGAAGTTGTATCTTCCATATAGTTGTGGCTAGAAAAATAGGTTGGCAGGGTGGTGCTCGGGAAAACACAGAGTTTTCTGTATACAAGTTGGTGCTTGTATAAATCCAGTTGGTGCTGGAATATTTAAGGAGTTGGTGCTTCCTTCTAGTGGGTGCTAGAGAAACCAGAGAGTTTGTGCTCTCAACAATTCGGAGCTTGTAAAACAGAGGTAGTAGCCTCACTTTGAATTGGTTCTCAAACATAGATGATGTACAAAACTTAAAAGACTGTCTATCATTTCGAAGAACAAGAGGTTTTCTAGCTTTATGGGTTTCCTTGTGAAAATGTGTCTCTGTGTATATCGTATGTGTGACTGATGCTCATTATTTATGTTGTCCATATGATGTATAATATTAATGGTCACTTGGTGAAAGATTAAAAATGGTTTAATAGACTGAATATTGTTTAAGCATAGTGACAACTGATTCACCCCCCCTCTCAGTTGTCTTAGTAATTTCAACAATTGGTATCAGAGCCAGTTCCTTTTATTCAAAGGTAGATCTGTAAGCTTAAACAATGCAAGTCATGAAGGGACTTCAACCACTAATCCTCCTCTATTTGATGGGACACATTTTTCCTTCTGGAAGGTTAGAATGAGAACATACTTAATGGCCTTAGGTGCTGACATTTGGGATGTAGTAGAGACTAGATTTACAAAGTTTGTTGTGCTAGCTTCCAAGAATGATAAGTTAGATTTTAGCTTTAATGCTAAGGGAATGAATTCTATCTTGAATGGACTTGCTGAAGATGATAAGTAAAAGATGTCAAACTTCAAACATATAGATTGAAGTTTGAACAACTAAAGATGAATTAAGATAAAACAATTAGCAAGTATTTTTTAAGAGTTGAAGAACTTGTGAATTCCATGAAGGGTCTTGGTTAGAAGATTGAAGAACCATTTTTGGTTCAGAATATTTTAAGATCTCTTCTTGATAAATTTAATCCAAAAGTCTCTGCAATAGAAGAACTAAATGATCTTAAGACCTTGTCCATTGATCAAATCCTAGGAACACTAACTGCATATGAAATGAGAATCAACAAAGATAAATCCATTACTAGAGAAACATCTTTTAAAGCAGACAAGAATACTGATTCAGATTTAGATGATATTGAGGAAAAATTTATGAGAAAGTTAAAGAAAGGATCAGGAAAACATCAAATGCAAGATTTCCTTCAAATTCTTTAACTGTGGTAATATAGATCACTTTGCATCTAAGTGTCCCCACCAAAAAAAGGACCAGAACTCTAATGATGAAAATAAGTACAAATTCAAGAAATATAGTAAAAATAAAAGTTTGTGTGCAAACAATGAAAACTCCTCAGAAGACATAGATAATGATTCATCATGTGAAGACAAAGTGAATGATTTTATGCTTATGGATATGGGAGATCTCAGCGATGAACACACAGGAGGTGAAATGGATGATGAAGAAGTTGTGGTGGATATGGAAGGTGAATTAATCAGTTCTTTGGAAGCGATTGACAGACTCAGATGTAAGAAGAGAAAACAAGAACAGTTGTTGATGCAGTTTAAAATGAATGCTGAAAAACCCGATGAAAAATTTTCTCTACTAAAAGTGGAGTTAGAAGAGGCAAAGAAAATAGAAGACATATAGAAACCAAAGTTGTCAGAGAAGAAAGTGAGGTGTGAAGCCTTAGAAGAAGAGATAGTAAAAACCAGAAAATAAATGGAGAAGTTTAAGGCATTATATCACCAAAACCTGCCAAGTATTAAAGCCTCAGAAGAACTAACTTCCATTCTAAATCAACAAAGGAATCCAAAGTTGAAAGTTGGCTTGGGATATGAAGAAGGATCAAGTAGTTATCATCTAAGTAATATGGTACCCATCAAGTTTGTTAAATCTACAATCATTGACAACAACCATTCTACAAAAACAAACAAAGAAAATCAACCACCAAGAAGGAATGCAGGAAAAGGTACCAGAACTGATCAGAGAAACTATCAACATGAAAGAAATCAATCCACTCAGAGAAGACAGTCTTTTCCCAGGTACAAAATTATTTTCTACGAATAATGTTTTTTCTATTCTAACTTTGGTCCCAAAGCTATAAATTTTTATTTAAGATGTAGATATGAGAAAACAAGTTATTCAAGGAATAATTATCTACCACAACAAAGATTGAGACAACTAAGAAACAAACATAATAACAGTTATGAGCATAACAATNAAACAATGCAAGTCATGAAGGGACTTCAACCACTAATCCTCCTCTATTTGATGGGACACATTTTTCCTTATGGAAGGTTAGAATGAGAACATAATTAATGGCCTTAGGTGCTAACATTTGGGACGTAGTAGAGACTAGATTTACAAAGTTTGTTGTTCTAGATTCCAAGAATGATAAGTTAGATTTTAGCTTTAATGCTAAGGGAATGAATGCTATCTTGAATGGACTTGCTGAAGATGATAAGTAAAAGATGTCAAACTTCAAACATATAGATTGAAGTTTGAACAACTAAAGATGAATTAAGATAAAACAATTAGCAAGTATTTTTTAAGAGTTGAAGAACTTGTGAATTCCATGAAGGGTCTTGGTGAGAAGATTGAAGAATCATTTTTGGTTCAGAATATTTTAAGATCTCTTCTTGATAAATTTAATCCAAAAGTCTCTGCAATAGAAGAACTAAATGATCTTAAGACCCCGTCCATTGATCAAATCCTAGGAGCACTAACTTCATATGAAATGAGAATCAACAAAGATAAATCCATTACTAGAGAAACATCTTTTAAAGCAGACAAGAATACTGATTCAGATTTAGATGTTATTGAGGAAAAATTTATGAGAAAGTTAAAGAAAGGATCAGGAAAACATCAATGCAAGATTTCCTTCAAATTCTTTAACTGTGGTAATATAGATCACTTTGCATCTAAGTGTCCCCACCAGAAAAAGGACCATAACTCTAATGATGAAAATAAGTACAAATTCAAGAAATATAGTAAAAATAAAAGTTTGTGTGCAAACAATGAAAACTCCTCAGAAGATATAGATAACGATTCATCATGTGAAGACAAAGTGAATGATTTTATGCTTATGGATATGGGATATCTCAACGATGAACACACATGAGGTGAAATGGATGATGAAGAAGTTGTGGTGGATATGGAAGGTGAATTAATCAGTTCTTTGGAAGCGATTGACAGACTCAGATGTAAGAAGAGAAAACAAAAACAGTTGTTGATGCAGTTTAAAATGAATGATGAAAAACCCGATGAAAAATTTTCTCTACTAAAAGTGGAGTTAGAAGAGGCAAAGAAAATAGAAGACATACAGAAACAAAAGTTGTCAGAGAAGAAAGTGAGGTGTGAAGCCTTAGAAGAAGAGATAGTAAAAACCAGAAAATAAATGGAGAAGTTTAAGGCATTATATCACCAAAACTTGTCAAGTATTAAAGCCTCATAAGAACTAACTTCCATTCTAAATCAACAAAGGAATCCAAAGTTGAAAGTTGGCTTGGGATATGAAGAAGGATCAAGTAGTGATCATCTAAGTAATATGGAACCCATCAAGTTTGTTAAATCTACAATCATTGACAACAACCATTCTACAAAAACAAACAAAGAAAATCAACCACCAAGAAGGAATGCAGGAAAAGGTACCAGAACTGATCAGAGAAACTATCAACATGAAAGAAATCAATCCACTCAGAGAAGATAGTCTTTTACTAGGTACAAAATTATTTTCTATGGATAATGTTTTTTCTATTCTAACTTTGGTCCCAAAGCTATAACTTTTTATTTAAGATGTAGATATGAGAAAACAAGTTATTCAAGGAATAATTATCTACCACAACAAAGATTGAGACAACTAAGAAACAAACATAATAACAGTTATGAGCATAACAATAATTACAGTCTTTTATTCAGTGAACCAGAATGTTATGTCTGTCATAACTATGGACATAAAGCCACATATTGTCGCTTAAGAAATTATAAGCCAGATTTGAAGTCCATTGCTGAAAATTTCAAGGTTTGGAAGAAGAAAGAAGATGACAAGTGTGGACCAGTGTTATTAGAACAAAAACAAAATAATCCCTGGCATATTGATAGTGGATGTTCCAAACATATGAATGGAGACAAAAGTAAGTTTCTAACTCTAAATGAAAACAAATCAGGAAATGTAACTTTTGGAAATGATGCACCAAGAAAAATAAAAGGTAAAGGAATGGTAAGTCTGAGTAATGGAAAATGAAAAGCTCAAGATGTGTTATTTGTAGATGGTATGAAACATAATTTTCTTAGTGTCAGTCAAGTCTGTGACCGAGGATGTGAAGTGGTTTTTACTTCTAAAGATTGTAAAATAAATTCTGTGAATTCAAGACAGTTGGTTGCAAAAGGAATAAAAACAAAAAACAATGTCTATGTGTTAAAAGAAGAAAAAGAAAAATGCCACTTAAGAAAATATGATGAAAGTTGGCTATGGTGATGCAGCTCTCCTCAACCCTTAGGTTGAAAAGTCCACGTACACAGGATCTATATTCCTTCACTATCCCAAAGAGCTCTCGACAATGGCTCTTCTATTTCCCTTTCGGGAAATCTACACCCACAATTAACTTGAGAAATTCCCCCTTATACCTCGGGAGATCGGACTTCGCACCTTCGGGAATCCGGTGCTCAAGCACCTTGTCTCTCAATCTCCAAAAACCCAAAAACATTCAACGCTTGACCTTTTCTCTCTCTGTTTCGGATTTCTCCCTATCGCGATTTTGGCGGTCGCGATGTCAAGCAACTCGTTCCCGTGATTCTCGAAACCCGAATTACCAAAACTCTGAGGTGCTCACAATATTTGACTTTTCAACGGTCCTTCACTCCGTTGGAACTTCAAACTTCGCCAATCCTAATGCAAAGAATTTGGGTCTTTACCCCATGAAACCCCAAAATGGTCATGGAGTTTGACTTCCGTGTCGATAGTGCACCACCTGTCCACCCTGCTGATTCTGTGACCCACCAAATCCTTTCGTCCCTTCGGGATTTCGCATTTCATGATTTCGCAAGTCCTGTTGCACCAATTTTGGGACTTCAATCTACGAAAAACCGAAATGGAAATCCACAGGTAAATTCAACGACTCCTGTGGCTTGGATCTACGACTCTACTCCTCCTGAGCTTAGAACCTCTAGGAATACTCACCATAACTCCCCTGCTCCTCTATGATATCTGATGGCTCACGGGACTTCGTGAATTATCCACAGAGAATTCTGACTGTCCATTCTTTCCTTCTCAAGGACGCCTACAACTCTTTACCAAAGTGTTTTTCCATGGTGCTTAATAACCTGCGACCCAACTTGCAATGCTTTCTCACTGTTTTTAGTGCACAAGCTTCCTGTGCTTCCTTCGATGACTTTGAAGGATTTATCCTTCCTGAAATTTCTCCAACTTTGAGTCTTGAAGAAGAATCCTACAGACACTCCTTGTGGAAAAAATTCAAACACCTTCAAGTGTTGAACTCCCTTCGACTCTGTGCACACCTGCAGCAACAGTATCTCAACAAATCATTCAGGTTACGAAACCTAAAGCTCTATTTGGCTTGCGCACACCTTGCATGGCTCCTGTGTCTAACTGCACTTCGGTGTGAATGAGAACAAAAGCTACCCTATCTGAGATTTCAGAGACAACCCTCTAAACCATTTGTCGATGCACTCCTTGCGGACAATTCAACTACACTCCTTGCAGGAACTCTTGCTCAGGTAGAGAAACAATTGAAACTCATTTCCCTTACTCTCTCTCAAATTTGAATCATTCAACAAGAAATAATTCATACATAGCATAAAATCAATTGCATGAGAAAAAGAGTAAAACATTCATGAGAATAACATTCAAATATGCATACACAGAGAATAATTGGACACCATGAGTCTAAATCAAAGCTTTCTTGTATTAATTCAGAACTTTTGTACATGGAGTTCTTCTACACAACTCTTTGCTTCTCCTCTTCTATGCTATATGCTCTCTTCTATGTTCTCCTCTTCTATGTTACAATACATAATGAGGGTGTCTATATCCTGTTTCCCTCTCTCATTCTAAACTGTCTAATCTAGAATTAAATTCTATCTACTTGCATTAACTACC
>JZKD02S1425655.1:0-11111 GCA_000966675.3 Picea glauca | reverse complement strand
CATGGTTAGATTCATACCATATTGGGATTGGTAAGAAGACCCTGGGTTGAGTGACCACTTTGATATATGCTTTGCCCAGGTTGTGAAGGAGTTTCTATTGGACAAATAACACATATACTGTTACATAGATCCACTTTGTATTGTTCGTGGCTATGACTTGTCATCTCATAGATCCACTGTGTATTCTTCGTGGCTACGATCAGTCCGAGTCATTAGAGTATAGATCCACATTGTATCTTCGGTGGCTATACCTTCTTATCAATACGATTATGGATCCACAGTGTATTTTATGGTAGCCATATCTTGCAAGTCTTGATCACCCAAGCATAGGTATGCCTGCCTTGGGTTTATAAATATGTCATGATATTTGTTGGATGTTTGTGTGCAGCTTCCTTTAGGTTCTTCGAGTCTATACCCTTGCTTGAACGTCTACTTTGGGGGGCAATCTGCTACACCTCAATATTGCTCACTTCGATAAGTGTCGTAAGTGTCAAATGCTCCTTACAACTTTCGCAAGTGTCACAAGTTTTTCACAAGTGTCGCAAATGTTTCTCAAGCATACTTCCATAATAACGACACTAAGGAGGCACTTAAGACATCTCATACACTTGATTTGGAGGAGGGAAAGTGATTAACTAAAGTCAAGGAACTTTTATTACCTGAGAAGAGCTCTTAAACAAAGGTTTTGAAGGTGAGCGCTCCCCTACATCAGCCTTAGGAACTCTAGTGCTCCCCTATAAGGTCTCACAGAGTGTTATAATGCTTGTATGCCCCTCTAAAGGAGCGTTATCCATCCTTGGAGTGTTGGCGCCCCCCCTCAAGCTACCTAGGGAGATCTATAGCGCTCTGATGCCCCTTTTGAGGGAGCGCTATCTAATCTGAGGTAGTAGTTGGCCCATTGAGGTGAATAAGGGGAGGATCTTTCAAGTTTGGAAGGCAGTTGCATTCAAATTCTTGTTTCCATCAAGAATCCCTGATCCAAGGAGGGA
Source organism: Picea glauca (assembly GCA_000966675.3). NCBI lineage: Eukaryota > Viridiplantae > Streptophyta > Pinopsida > Pinales > Pinaceae > Picea > Picea glauca. Next base: position 10,122 of record JZKD02S1425655.1, on the reverse strand, counting down.
ATTTCTCAACTTGTTCTAAAGATAACTCAAGAGGTTAAGCTCTTCTTAACCTATATAAGTAGGCTCTATGGTGGTGAGAAAGAGGAGGAAGAATTGCTAGCATGAAACCTATGATCTCATAGGAAATACATAGTCAGTTAAAGGAGAGTGATCAGTGAAGTTGCTATCATCCAGTATGTGGATCTTTCGAGCAAGGGTTAGACGAAGGGGACTTGATGAAGCTGTCACATTCGCATCTACGATTGTAAGTACTGCTATCATTATTCTCATTAATATGACACGCTTGGCCTGTTTCTTTATAGTTTGTGTCTGATCTTACATGAACTTATCATTGATAGATAGATCTGTTTTCAAGCTTATATAAATAGAGTAGGAAGTGGTTGTACTTTGTTTTTCTATAGAACTCAGCGAGGAGTGAGAGTTTGGAGCTTGATTTGGAGCATGTAGGGACAAACGTCGATAAAGAGGTACTGCTATTCTCCTTCCTTCTCATGTGTTAGTTTGTATAGATTTGAAAGGAAGTCAGTGTCCACGTTAATCACTTTCTATCTTAGAGTTAGGGTCTAACTCTTTGAGGCAATCTACCTGTCCACAGGGATATTTTCCTACAACAATCCCATAAAATCTAAACCCCTCTGTCACTTAAGGCCTTCAAGAAGTTTCCATGTACACAAACTCGACACCAATGGGTTCTCCCATTTACATATCTTGCAAGTCAGAGGAGCCGAGTCCACATATACCTTCTTCTCTTTTTTCATCTTCCACCTCCCCTGGTAAAAAGTTTCTATACTTTTCCCCTTTCCACCATAGGGAAGCTAGAGATTCGCTATACATCTTCACCAACCCTCTTTATAAGACACCGATTTCCTCTCCTAGGTTATCCATGGCTGCCACTGGAGGAGGAGTAGGGGGAATTGGAGGCCAAGGCCAACAACCACCTCCCATAGTTTTCACCAAAGTAGCCACTAGATACACGTCCTTGGTCCTTCTAGTACCTCTCCATGATTTACCTGAGAACTATATGAAAAGCCTACCCAAGTTCATAGGAGAAGGGGATCTAATTGCAGCAGAGCATATCAATGTTTTTGATCGATTCGATGATATTCTAGGGCTCGAGCATGAGGACGTGTATTCCTGATTGTTTGTCCAAACCTTTGAGGGACAGGTAAGAACTTGGTTTCGAAGCCTGCCCCCAGGTTCAATCATATCCTACAATGCGCTAGAAGACCTCTTTCTCAAACAATGGGGAGAAATAAAGGATCATTTATACTATTTGACTGAGTTTGGGTCTTTAAAGAAAAAGGGATCTGAAACTATTATGGAATTTATCCAAAGGTTTAACAAGTTGTACAATAAGATCCCTGTTGAAGTTAAACCGTCCCAGCCCGTAACCAAAGTAACTTTTACAGGAGATTTTGAACCCGATTTTTCTCTACTATTAAGAGAAAGGAGAGGGGCCAACCTAACCTGAATGTAAGAGGATGTTGTGGAAATTGAGTCAAACATGATGGCCTCGGGTAAATTAAAAATGAAAAGCGAGACAGGGAAACTAGATGTCTTAGAGAACAAGAAGGGCCCTCTGGATCTAGAAGATCCTTAGATGACAAAATGGATGACATGGCTAGGATAATCAAAGAAATATCAAAAACAATCTCAAGAATGGAGCTATACCAATCGAAAGTTGATCAATTCGTTAAAAGAGAATTCAATATAAATCCCAATCCTTAGTTTCAACCAAGACAAATTAAAAATGAAGACCAAAAGATCCAAGCGCCGCTAAAAAATGAAAATTTTATTGGGGAAAATGATATGAAAGGGTTCGAAGACTTGGAGGAAGACATAAACAACTTAGGAGACGACGGTATACAACCTCACTTAACGAAGGAATATTATGTGAATTCCAAGAACACTGAACAATCATCAATTGAAGACAATAACCTAAACAACGCTGATGATCCCGCTCATCAAAGAATGACCGACACCATAACGGTCGAGCTCCAGCATAAGTACAATCTAAGGCCCAAAAACAAACTTGTGTTGACTATGCAACCTAAGAAATTTTTTTCTAGGGGTGAAATATACAAGCCCACCCAGAAAGAGACCGAGATGTGAAATAACATAGGGGTAGACTCACAGAATACCAACATAAATGGGGTCAAAACCCAAGCAATAAGAACTAAGGCAGCCGAAACACAGACACCCGAAACTAGAAACGCTGAGAATAAAATAGTGCTACTAAATAAAATGGATAAGGAAGAATTCGATGTTTCAGCCAAGGAAATGGATAAAATTGCAGGATTTTTCTGCCTAGAAAATGAGATAAAAAATATCAAGATACCAATACCTTTGGTTGAGTTGGCGAAGAATCTTGTGTACCAAAAAAAAATAACCAAGATGATAAATTTTTCATATCTAGAGAGTCAGTCTGACATAATAAATCTGGAATATAACAAGCCTAATATCACTTTTGGTCCACATTTTGAAGGTGCCAGAGATACCATCACCCCCTTCTATATTACCTTGAAAGTGCATGATCGGTTGTTGCATAATTGCATGCTGGACTCTAGGGCCCCTCATAACATAATGCCTAAATCTATTATGGATAGACTAGGCCTCGAAATCACCAGACCCTATGGAGATCTTTACTCATTCGATTCAAGGAGAGTTAAGTGCATGGGCATGATCAAAGATTTAGTAGTCACCCTCACCCAGATTCCAGTGAAAAATTTCCTAATGGATGTAGTTGTCATTGATATACCCATGAAGTATGGTTTACTATTATCTAGATCTTGGGGAGCCAAGCTCGAGGGATACCTCCAGCTGGATATGACCTACGCCACAAGGTGGATAGTTCACACGGTTATACAGGGAAACACGGTTGGCATATATGGTAAGTGATCCACACAATCCTAACAATTACCATGTTACATCACCAATCAAGACCTAGGAAATTGTATTCTTTCCTTTAACAATACTAAAGAAAATTGTGCTGAAGAAAGTGACATCAATGAAATCAAAACCGAAAAGATAGCTAAAAATGCGCACAACACTGGAACTTGGAAAATGTTCTTTGATGGATCTTCGTCGTGTGAAGGAGCAGGTGTGAGAGTGGTTTTCGTAGCACCTAAAAATGAATTCATTGTTCCCTTCTCTTACAGGTTACAGTGGGACATAGACTACACGAACAACGTTTGTGAACATGAAGCTCTAGTCTTGGGTCTGGAAGCTACCAAGAAGATAAACATAAAGAATTTAGGGGTCTATGGAGATGTTGAACTGATTGTGAAACAGGTAAATCGACAGTACTAAACCAAGCACCCGAGATTGAGGTCCTTCAGAAATTGCATCTGGGATCTAATGGAAAATTTATTTTCATCGGTAAAAGTTCATTTCATCCCATGAGCCAAAAACTAGAGGTCAATTCAATGGCCAAAGAATCTTTGACTTTCATGCCCCCCACGAATTTCAAATTAAAATACCACATAGAGGTAAGGCACAGACCATTCATACCAAACAACATACAACACTGGCAGGTTTTCGAAGATGACGAACAGATCAGAAAGTTACTAAAAATGGTGGATGATTTCTCCGAAACCCACATTGACTAGGAAAACCAAAACAATCATACCTGGATTATGCAAGAAGGAGAGGAACCTCAAGAGTTCCGAGAAAAAATTGCAAATCATCGCCTGCTAGTGTTAAAAGGTAATAAGATCCCTAGTGGCCTGATACCCCTAGAAAGATTGTTTGATCAAAATGACGTGCCTTTGAAGTCCACCTTGTAGCCCCAACCAGAGGAGGTCAAAGCCTGAGACGTGGGCACCACCAAAGAGCCTAGGATAGTGAAGTTATCAAAGTATCTTCCTCCTGAGATAAAAAGAAAGTATAAGGACTTACTTGGGTGGTATAAGGATGTCTTTGCATGGTCTTATGATGAGCTCAGAACCTACGACACCTCTGTGATTGAGTAAAAGATACCTTTGAAACCTAGTATTAAACCCTTCAAACAAAATCTCACACAAATCAACCCCATTTTACTACCTTTGGTTGAAAGAGAAGTGAAAAAAATGTTAGACACAAAAATAATTGTACCTCTCAGGTACTCTGACTGGGTAGCGAACTTAGTCCTGGTTAGGAAGAAAAATGGGGAGATCAGACTGTGCATAGACTTTGGAAATCTAAAAAAGTCATCTCTCAAAGATAACTATTCTCTACCCAAAATGGATCACGTTTTGGAAAAAATAGTTGAGGAAAATAGGATGTCGATGATCGATGGGTTTTTCGGTTATAATCAAATTGTCGTCAATGAGCATGATAAAGAAAAAACAACTTTCACCACCCCTTGGGGCACATTTATGTATGAAAAAATGCCTTTTGGTCTGATGAATGTAGGTGATACCTTCCAACGTGATATGGACATTTCCTTCATTGGTGAAAAAGATAAATTCGTGGTTATATACCTCGATGTAATGACTGTCTTCTCTAAATCCAATGAAGACCATCTGCGACACCTGAAGCAAATGTTTGAAAAATGCCGAAAATTTGGTTTGTCTTTAAACCCCAAGAAGTCTCACTTCATGAAGAAAGAAGGTAAACTGCTGGGCCACATTATGTCTCGGGACGGAATAAAAATTGACCCTAAAAGGGTGGAAGCTATAGACACCATAAATATTCCTAGAAATATAAAAGAAATTTAGTCATTTTTAGGAAAAATATTTTTTTTAAGATTTATCCCAAACTTTGTTGAAATCATGAAATTGATCACAGATATGCTAAATAACAACAACAAAGTGAAATGGATGGCAGAGGCTAAAGCGTCATTTGCACGCATCAAGAAAGTTATCAGCGAAGCACCCATATTTGCAAGCCCTGATTATCTAAAGGATTTCCTAATTTTCTTGTTCACCTCCAAACACACAGTGGTGGCATTTCTCCTCTAGAAGAATGAAGAAGGTTTCCAACAACCAATAGCCTTTTTTAGTAAAAGTCTTAGAGATGCTGAACTGAGATATGATATAATGGAGAAACAAGTGTATTCTATGGTTAAGGCTTTGAAGGCTTTTAGAACTTATGTGATACACTCCAAGGTAATCGCATACATTCCCACCAGTTCTGTGAAAGATATATTGGTCCAGCCTGACAGTGATGGAAAGAGGGGTTGGTGGCTCGCTAAAATTCAAGAGTTCGACCTGGAGGTAAAGCCCACAAAACTAGTAAAGGGACAAGGTCTAGCTAAGCTCTTGGCAGAATCAAATTTTAGAGCACTCAGAATAAATAACCTGCAAGGATATGAAGGACATGGGGATGTAAACAAGCCCGACGACCAAATATCTATCTCTAGATTCGAAGAGAAGTTTGTCTTATCATATTGGTATAAATATATAGTGTCCTACCTACTGACCCTGAAATTCCCTAGTGATTTGTCTCCAGCTAAATCCAGGACACTGAAGCTGCATGCGATGAAGTATTGTATATCTAAAAGTTAATTGTATTGGAAGGACCCCTTAGGATTCCTACTGGTTTGCTTGGTAGAATCAGAAATAGAGGGGGTCATAAATGAATTCCATGAAGGAGTATGCGAAGGGCATCACGCCTGGAGGGAAACAACTTACAAAATCCTAAGGGCAGGATATTATTGGCCTAAACTTTTCTCGGATGTCAACATCAAAGTCAGAGCCTATAACCCTTTATAGTTGTTTGCAGGAAAAAAAAAGATACCAGTGCTACCATTGGTTCCTGTCAAAATTGAGGCCCCTTTTTCAACAATGGGGGTTAGATTTTATAGGCAAAATCAACCCACATTCCAGTGCTCAACTCAAATGGATCCTCACCGCCATAGATTACTTCACCAAATGGGTGGAGGTGATTCCCACTATGAAGGAAAATGATTCGGTGGTGATAGATTTCCTGGAAGAGAGCATACTGTCCATATTTGGCTATCCCTAAAAGATAGTGATAGATAATGCCCAGGCATTCAAGTCTATGGCAATGGTCAGCTTTTTCCAAAAATATAACATCGTATTGGGCCACTCCATAGCATATTACCCTCAAGGTAATGGGTTAGCCAAATCATCAAATAAAAGTTTTATTACCATAATTAAGAAGGTGTTGAGTGAAGAGAAAATATCTTGGCATGTACACTTAAAGTACACCTTATGGGAAAACTAAATAGGTATGAAGAAATCCATTGGTACTTCTTCTTTTCGAATGGTATACAGGACTGATGTGGTTTTACCTATAAATCTAGTGCTCCCTATAATGAATCTCTGGCAAGATGAGAAGGAAGAGCCAAACCACGTCACAAGAAGAATAAATCAGTTGATCGAGGTCCAACAACGTAGGACCAAGGTGAACGCAAGGATGTAGAAATACCAAGACAACATGAAAGCGTTGTTCGATCGTAAAGACAAAAACACGGATTTCCTCCCTGATGATTTGGTTTTGAAATGGAATGCTAGGAGGGAAGATTCAACAAAACATGGTAAATTTGATCATATCTGGTATGAACCGTTCAAAGTCTTAGCTTCTAAAGGGAAGAATTCATTTCTGTTAGAAAATTTGGACAGTGAAACTCTCAGTGCCCCTATCAACGGGCATTATTTAAATCACTATATGCAATAAATGATTTCCAAATCTCCATTGTATATACCGGTTTTTGTTTTCTTTTTTCTTTTTATACAACTTTTTGGCCTCCAAATTACAACCCAAACTACGAAAGGAGAAAGGAACGACCAGGTATCAGGAAATTGACCCACTGAAACAGGTGACAAATATTTTTCTTTTAGAGGAGAACGAAGTGGTAAGGCCAAGGTATGAATTTCTTAAGTATTTGGTTTTCAAACAAACATCACTTAAAACATAGAAGTGGTCACACAAGTATGTTGTATTCACCTGAGTTAGTATTGCATGATAACATCCAGGTTTTTGAGGTCCATAGTCTTCTCTCTTTCCCTTTGTCATCCTTGGCCCTCTCTCCTTAAGCTCTGACACCTACCCGTACCATCCATAGAGGAAAAGAGGTTCCGCTTCAATTTGGGAAACTGGAAAATGTCTCGGGAAGTAAACTGGTCTTCATGACTCCTCGGTCCCCTACTGAATAAATCCATGCATAGGTGGATCCTAACTCTTATAGGTCTTTTAACAGGTTTCGAATGGTTAAGTCTTGCTCAAAGGAAGACCCATGGAAATGAACTCTCCCCTATTTTCCTGCGGACTAGGGCATTTTGAAGGTTAAGAGAAAGTTGGTCCAAAGCACTCAAAGTAAGTTGACAAGCCTCTGTAATGAATATCACCCTTGGTTTTCTATTACGCCAATTGATTACTCCCACTCCACTTTTCAAAAGTAAAGTATAAGACAGATGGTGATAGGAAATTCATAATTGATTTCCCCCATCTAGTCCAGAGAGATGATGAAAGGAAATTCATAAAAATGATTGCCCTCATCTCAGCATTTAAATGCAAGATTACAGTTTGGAGTGGTGAAAGGAAATTCAATAAAGGGAACCAGATAACTTCACCAGGGTACTGAACAGGCTCACTGATAGTGAAGAAATATCTAAGATATTCTGTAAGGCTATCATACTTAAATTATACTACACTCTGGTAATCAACATTTTTTAAACCGGATCCACAGCACCATTTCATGCAGGTCTCCCCGTTTTAAAGCATGGATTTTTTTTTTTGACGCAAGCTAAAACCTACCGTATATGTTAATTTTCCTAAGATTTATTGGACCATCTTAAGTAGCTCCATTTTCATCCTTGAGGAAAGGAAAGTTACCGAATGGACTACCATCAAGTTTAGGAAGAATGTCAAGTTTTGGAATTAAATTCAAAACCTCAATTTTTCCTCTGCCCCCTGTTTTCCAAACAAAGTGTCACCAAAGCAAGCTGATGGCTCCATGTACCCCTTTTCAGTCACTTGATCAATTTTCCTTCTCATCCCACAAGGACATGAGATCCCCAGTTGGAGCCTATGTTGGAGCCGCCTTTCTCTAAATGTATGAAGTATTATACTTAAGCCCAAAAAGGTTGGTTTTCAGGACTTCATTTGTTTCATGTGTCTCCCCCCTAAAGTTGCAGTATTTCGACGTGCAAAGTGGAGAAAACCTCCATAAGTTTAATCACCATTACTAAAATACTAAGTGGGGCTTATCATCTCTTAGTACCTCGTACCCTCTCTCTCAGGAGTTACGCATTGAACGTTTCCCAAGCCTCTGACTTGTGAAGTCATGAAGTTGTGTTAAAGTTACCCACGTTAGTATCAAGAAATGTGTCACTTTAAACCCTGGTCAGTTACTATCATGATTTTGCGACTTGGCGATTGTCTCCTCAAAAGGAAACACCTTCTTAACCCTAATCCCCGAAGTCACGATTTTCTTTTATTAAGCATGGATAATTAAAAGACTTAAGTCAAATCACTTCTAATATATTAGCTCGCGCCATCGCGATTTTGGGTTTTTTAGGCTCAGTGGCTAGGAGAGAAAACATCGGATGTGGCGAGTGCCAAAAAGGGGATTAGAAACTAAGTGCACCAAATCAAAAGATATAAAACAGATTAATTAGCACCTTAAATGAACTTTAACATGCACAGTTTACAGATGAAGTCTTGAATGATCCTTCATTTTTCAATGTTACGAATCGTCAAGAATTTATGGCATTTATTTGAATTTGCAGTAAGGTGACAGATAGTACAATCTCCTTTTTAATTCTAAATCTTTCTATTAGGTGATTTGACCATTTTGTTGGCAAGGACACCCATGGGTTTAAATGACCAAGATAGAGAGTTTTTCCTTCATTATTTTAGTTTTCATTTCTATTTGCGTGTAAAACTATTTCACCAGGATAACTGTTGTTTGTGTTTTTCAATTTTTTGACAGGTGGTCCAGTTGCAGGTTTCTCTATCATGGCTCCACAAAAAATGTCCAACGCAGTTGTCGAGAGTACAAGTCAGATTTCATACATTATTTATGATACCTCGCCCCAGAGTATTAATGTCGTCAAGACCTGGTCATACGTTTCCAACATTCTGCAATCTGAGTCTGTAAGCTGTTTTGATGATTCCAGTGACAATGAGAACGATGACTTATCAACCAAACACAAAATTGTCGCTCAAGTAGAGATGCACAAAATAGCAGCGAGGCCCCAACTTCTTCCCTATTGTGACATGATCAGGTGGGCACTAGACCATGTGGACATCCTGACTAGGATGATTATCAGTGAACAGAAGGTAACGATTGGGACTTTTAGGCCATAACATTTGTGAGCAATGTATAAATTGTCACCCACACCAAACCTCACTCACAATGCTGAATTTATAGAAGGTTTCAAGAAGGAGTGTGAGCAGTATGCAAGAATTTTGTCCGATCTGATCAAAGATTGGGTCTCACACCCCACAAAATTCAAGGCCGACACTAACGAGATCTATTCAATCTCCTCCTTGGAGCCACAATTCAAGTACATAGCAATGATCACCTACAGGTTGTATGGGAGGGAGGACACTACCCATTTTTTCCTCCCTTGGGTATCGCTTATTTATACATTTGTTGAGGGCTTCTCCTTCAACTGGGCTAGACTACTATCTGACAGTATGACCAGTCAAATTAATTAATATCGAGCACAGAGGGAAAGTAATAAAGCGGCTTCATTATTTATGTTTTCTTACATCATGGATTCCATCTACTTCATGACACCATTCCCACTAATGAACTGGAGCTGGGCTCCATCCAATACAGAACCTATTCATGTCTACCACTCGAAGCTTTGGGAGGATAATGCCAAAGAATTCATCTATGAAATCTTCAACTGGGTAATGGTGCCATTGCACGTCGCCATCTTCGGCCAGCCGCCGCTCGATATTTTGGATAGCGTCGCGACCAACTTGAGTAGCATGGCATATTGGTATATAGAGGTGGAATTTTCATATATCAGGGTTTTCGGCACCTCTGTCCCTCCATATTCTCTACCACTATTTTTTCCAGATAAGCTACTGTGTAGCAAGATCTCAGAGGATTATCACAGAAGGTATGACCGCCCTTCAACATTCATATTGGCGCATATTCCTTGTTATATTTTGGGCATGCCAAAGCCAAGTCTATGGTTTTAGAAGAAATGAAGATGGTGG